>CM053783.1:523676990-523906990 GCA_028749045.1 Cupressus sempervirens | reverse complement strand
TGTGTAGGTCAATGAGGGTAGACGCAAGGCAAAAGTGAAAGGGAAATCAACAAAAGTATGGTTTGGTCTAAGGAGGATTGCTCTTATGCATTTGGCTTGTCTACATAGATAATGATTGTGCAAAATAAGAAAAGAACATATAGAGTCCCTGACACTCTAGCTTGTAGCTTATTAGTGTTTGTCAATATTTGTCCTACATGTGTGTTTTGTTGGAAATGTATTTATGTTATTTCATAAATTCATACTTTACTGGAGACATTGCGAGTGACCAAACAATGTGAAAAGATTATTCTAATGTGCACTAATGACGTAACCTTATTTTATTTCAAAATATAATTTGAATAGTGCTAATGCATTGTATAGTTAAGATGTGCATATATATGTTTCTCCTTATATGTTTTTGAGTACTTGATCATAATGTTTTAGATTATGGTAAAAGCAGGTTTTGAAGGGACCCCGAAACCCTTTAACAAAAAGCAGAAAGATAAAGCATTATAGCCCAACCAGGTAAAAGAAACCTACAACAAACTGTAGAACAATATCAAAATCAAGTTTTACAAGGACCTGAAACCACTAGAAAAGTCCAAGAACAAACTAACCAGGTTTTACAAGGACCTGGAACCACAAACAGTCAAAACGATAAAAACCAAAAACCAGGACCAGAGACCCCAACCAGTAACCAGAACAGACAGAAACTAAACCAGGGAACCCAACCCAGAGCCACTATTGCAGCTCCAAGATCATTTTAGTAACTTTCTTACCAATTGCAACAGTCTCTTGAATGGTGTCACCAGCTGAAGCAGCAACAACTTTCATTGCACTTTCACCAGTACTTGATCATAATGTTTCTCTCCACATGAATCTCTTTAATGCTCTTTGCCTCTTGTATATGACCAAGTTAGCAGCATGTTAAGTATAAAGTTATACTTAAAAGGTTATGAAATTGTCATAGACAAAAATGTATTAAAATTGTAATTTTGTTAATATTGTGTAATTATTGGCTTATGCTTATGTTATTGACTAAATGTGTTAGAATCCAAGTGAATGAGATCATATTTGACATCATAACTAGTTTGATTTGTCTTGTGATTGTTGATTCTTGAGCATCTTAACTTGAAATAGATCAAAAAACACTTGTCTTCATGTTACCCATGTCACATACCTTGTTATTAATGTAATTGAAAGGTATTTTTATATCATGTACGAAACTAACAACATTGAAACACAACTAAGGAAGCATTTGAAGGCATACATTTTAATTATGTCAATTCTCCATGCCTACAATCCATAATTGAATTATAGTCTAACATATATCATATATTATTGAATAGTTTTGTTGAAGACAATGTTGTTTTCATGCTTTTTCATGTTAGAGCAATGCATCGATGTTTCTCTTACTTCTTCTGATAAATAATTGTCAATAATTTCCTAATGACGTATTATATTTAGGTTCAACTACTTTAACTACATAACACTAACCACTCTACATCACATTTGTGTTCTTGCCTCCATAAATGGTTTGCACATATTTTGTCATTTATAATATTGATAGGTATACAACTCTATAGTCTAGTCTTTACTGTCGCCTTTGTATTGATTCATTTTTTTAGAGAAATTGAAAATGTTGGTGTTATTTTAGGGCCTTTGTATTAAAGAATGGGAAACTAACCACAGTTTACATGCATTGATGCAATTATGGGTATACAAAAAGATGGGTTGCCAAAGATTTGACCAACAATGATTCCATCAGTGTAGCTTTACCATTTTCAAAGTCTTCTATGCCACCAAAGTGTGCATGGATCAATGAGTCATTGATAGGGACCCCAAGGACTAGTTTAGAGGAAGTTCCCGTGTTGGGGGTAGAAAATAGTCGTGACATGCTAGGGGCGAGCAAGACTCCAAAGAAAATAGCCACAAATGATCTCCTCTTGGATGAAAGTGGAGCTACCTTGGAAAAGCCTACCAAAATTCATATTGGCCTTCAAAAGAAACATATATCTTTGTTATCATATTAGTTGGATGATTGTGAAGAAGATAAGATATAGCTAAAGTTGCAAATTGCAGAATTAGAGATGAAAAATAGAGAGTTGAACAAGATGTTCATAGAGGAGAATGAGAAGAACTTGTAACAGGAGCTTAAACTGCATGAATACCAATTAATCATTGTCAATCTAGAGGAACCATTTGCTACCAACAAGAGGATGTTATCAAAGTTAGCTAAAAAGCACGATACAATGTTGGGTGTTTTGAGAGGTCGTGTTGAACACTAGAAGGTGAAGTATAAAGTAGTACTTGATATGTCTTTTGGTGAAGTACAAAGCAAAACACCAACTTTGACCCTATCTTCTATGCATACAATTGAAGGTGCATCAAAACACACATAGCTGCATGAATGTTAATCAATCTGTTGAGTCTATGTCCACCTCACCTAGTTGTATTGAACAATGTAATATGAAGCAATGCCTAATGTTAGCATTTATAAATTAACATGTAATAAAGAAAACAAGAGCATTGGTAGTTATAAAACAAAAGTGCATTATTTCTTGTTTAATTAGAAGCAGTATTGAATGTTAGAAAATTCATGAATGAGTATAACTAATTACAAATGAAGTTTTTTATTTGGTATTAGATTGTTATGTGTGACTCTTATACTTTCTGTGGTTAGTTTAACATAGAGGTCATTTTGCATATTTAAAAATATTAGGATAATTTTGAGGTTACAACAAACCAATAAATATGATATCACATGAAAGATGTCTTCTATTAGCATCAATGTCAATCACAATTACATATAATCCATTTAAATTTTTTCAACATACATTTATGACAACATATGCTTTGTCAACATAAACTATATTTGAATTGATTAAACAATACCTTTTCAAGAAACTTAAAATATTGAGTGATTGACCATTACCAAAAAATAAGAAGTTTACAAAAGTTATAACGAGTATGAATTTTCATTTCTAAATGTAATTTATGTAGGCAACTTCTATATGCATGGTTGTCAACTACTTTCTACTTTCATGCCTCAAAATCTATAAATGACATTATGTTAACTATTTTCACAAATATTGTAATCCTTAGATCGTCATTAGTGGCCTTTCAATCATTTTAATAATTTATCAACATCAAAAAGATGTTTGGCATACTAGCGATCCTTGTAAATGTACACATGTTTGGTTGAAAGTTCCATTGAAAATTCATGTTGGGCCATCATGTTAATTATCATAGACACATGATCAACCATGTCATTAGTGGTCTTCAATTGAGAAATCTTGGGTGACAAACAAACAACAAATCATGATCTCCATTTCTGTAGTGGCATTGGCAAACCATCATCGAGGTTGGTGGGCAAGACATCTGTAACATCACACTCGAGTTTCTTCATGTAAAAGCATAACTTCTTAACCCATTCTCCATGTTCAACCAACAATTTCTTTCTAAACATTTGATGAGTCAAGTTTATGGGATGTTTTGTTTATGATTTTCTAAGTACAAACTTGAATATCTTATAGTTTTCATAAACATGATACAGTTTTTTATGTTTATAAGTGTTAACTATATGTATATTTGATGCTTATGGAACTTAAAGACAATACTAAATATATATATATCTAGATTAATGAATGTCATGGTAAATCTAGCATATTTCTTCCCTATCTTTAATGGGTAGACCTCTTGTAATTGTGGGACAAGGCTACATTAAAATAGGGAAAACTTATTATGATCTATGCCTTTGATTCGTGTTTTGGATTTTGTTGTGTTAAGCTTTTGTAGGAAGAATAAGTCAAGCAAGGAGCACAGACTAAAGGATGAGTGGTCTTTCAAGGTAGGTGATTGTTTCAAAGTTCATTATCACTCCACTCCTTCCATCACTTTGTGGTTGCTGGTTTAGTCCAGGACAATCTAGTTGTCAAGTGTTCCTATATTTGTGAAGCATTGAATGTGGCTTATCTTCTTGCATAAATGATGTTGTTGCTCCTGAAACTAAAAGTTGTTATCTTGTGTAATGGAAGGCATAGTTTGTAGTCATTCTATTTTTCCTAGTTTCCTTTAAATAAGCTAGAACTTATGTTTCTAAGAGAGTTAGATGTTTTGAGAAATTCATGTTGTAATCAAACAATAGAGTAAAGTGTCTTAATATTCTATATTGTGTCTATATTTTATTGAATGAATAAATGACACTTTTTCAATTCAATATTTGAGTTATAATTCATTCACACTTCTGTGGGGGCCCACATGGAAGATGAATTCTTTGTTCATGCCTATGTAGAATTCAGATAAGTTTCCTTTGAGTTGTTAAGTACTGTTGTTCCTGCAGTCATTGGTAGCAGAACCATTGAATGTATCTTACAGCATAGGTTTGTTTCTAGAGCATTATTTATTTACTGTTATGTTTTTCCTTCAAGTTGAGAATTAATCTATAAGTTTAGTTTCTAGTATAAGATTCCTGCAGCAACTACTTTTACCTTAGTAGTGATGACTATTGAGAAGAACTAAAGCATAAACTTTCCAGTTACTATCTCAAGTTCACATTCCCAAATTGATACATTAAATGAGTCTAGCATGATGTTCTAAGTAGAAACATGATGAATTTCAACAATGAATCATTGTTTAAGGATGCCCAATCCTTGTGTTACTAGGATATTGTTCTAAATAGTCATTTTTGGCACTGTTGTCGAGGATGGTGTCAATTTAGTTCGACCCAAAAGTCATTAAGTTAGTTTGCATTTTGCTTCATTTTGCATGCATAGGTGTAAAGACCATCTTGGGCGATTCCTGCCTAATCTCAATCATAAAGAACCATTTGAGGTTCTCAATCTAGCACTTGAGGAAACCTAATTAGAAATTTCACAAGAAGAAGAACCATTTGAGAATGTGTTTGCTGATGTTGATGACCAATTGCCTTCACCACCATCATCTAAAGAATATATCTCTTAACTATTCTAGAGCTACTATTAAGAAAGGAAGAAGCTTGAGAGCCCTACCTCACAAGTCTAATGGAAGAGGTGTGTCCAAAATGGAGTTATCCAATATGTTGTCAAACTTCAAACAAGACATGATTAACGAAGTTGCTACTATGTTGGATATAATGCAAGCAAGGAGAAAGAAAGATGAATATGATGCAATGTTGGCAAAATATTGTCACATTGTAGGGAGAAGAAAAAGAATTGTTGGTGCAAGTCTGTTGCAATCCTAGAATCTCAACCTATGCCTACTAAGTTCAAAGCCATTGATGAGAATGGAGAGGTCCTCTACGTTGCCCAATAAAGGCCATGAGCTCTAAGACTAGGTAATCCCCAAGATCCTCTTCAAATTTTTAATAGTAATAATGCATGGAAAAACTAATTTCATAGTGTATCCAGTAGATATAATAGTCGGCAACAACCCCAGTAGGGGTGGCAATAACCACACAATTGGTCTAACCAATCAAGTCAACAAGCTTTGATGCCACCACCTCAGTAACAAGCTTTGATGCCTCCACCTGTGGCCAATATTACTTCCCCTAAATAGACTCAATTGCCTACTCAGCCTACTCCTAATCCGAACAATGCTAACCCAACAACATAGCAGCAGAGCTATGCAATTTACCTGAATAAAATGCATTTAAGATCTAGAACAACTCTTCCTCCTCCACAACAACCTATTATTACCGAAGTTGAGGGTGCTTCAGCAGAGCCAACTAAGATACCCATCTAACTTGCTACTCCTATAGCATAAGAACCTCCATTTCCTCATAAGTTGAAGGAACACGTTGAGCCGGTGGAAAAATAGGCAGTATTGGATTTGCTTACCCAACTGAAGCAAATGACATTAAGGATTCCTTTGTTGGGTGCCATAAAAAAAGTACTTGCATATACCAAAGCTATCAATCAAGCTTGCATAAAGCAACCCGAAAGAAAGAGAAAAGATCCTAAAACCATTCATGACCTAGGTCAATTATTTGATCTCATGTTGGAGAAATTGAGAATTCCAAAATGTTCTAATCCTAGTAGTCCTATGGCAACAATCACTATTCAAGGAGTCCAAGTCCATAATGCCCTAGTTGACTTAGGTGCTTCCTTGGTAAATCCAACTCTTAGGATATAGCCAAGAATGAGCTGTAGAAGTTGTTAAATGATGGCTCCACTTATCCAATTTTAGATAGTTAGTGGGTCTCCCCTCTTGTTTTAGTACCTAAGAAAGGAGGAAAGTGGAGAGTTTGTATTCACTATAGGGAGCTTAATACAAAGGACCACTTTACCTTACCATACATAGATCAAGTCCTTGATAAGATTGGTAAAGAAAGAAGATTGCTAACTAAAAAGAGCTTTAATTATTCATGGATTTTTGGATTCATGTTTTACAGTGGTCCTAACCAAGTCACTAGAAGATGCATCAGAGAGGATGAAACTTATGATATCCTTAAGGCATGCCTTGATGAACCTTGCGATAGAAATTTTGCTACCAATAGGAAAACATTGAAGATCTTAGCTACAGGCTACTATTGGCCCAGTTTACATAAGGATGCTACTTAGTACACTAAACAGTGTGACAAATGCCAACATATGAGATGCCCCACCAAGATAGATGAAATGACCCTGTAGCCATAGGTCGTTGTTGCACTATTTGATAAATGGGGGATTGATTTTGTTGGTCCTATTGATCCATCCTCATAAGGTAAATCCTATATCCTTGTTTGTACTGATTATGTTACAAAGTGGGCTGAGGCAAAACCTATGTAGCACCCAAGAGATGACAATGTTGCGAAGTTCCTTTATGAATTCATCTTCACTAGATTTGGTGTACCAAGGGAGACTAAATCTAACCAAGGCCCTCAGATAATTACCACTCTAATGGAGGAATACAACATCAGACATGGTAAATCTTCACCTTATCACACTCAAGCTAATAGGCAAGTTGAAGTTACCAATTGGGAGTTGGAGTCTATTCTCACTAAAATAATAGCCATCCATAAGAAAGATTTGGCTATCTAACTTCCTGAAGCACTTTGGGCTTACCATGCCACATGGAAGTCTATAACTAGTTTTATACCATTTTAGCTTGTTTATGGACGTTCTGCAGTTATGTCGATAGAGTTGGAACATAAGACACTTAGGACAACCCTTGACCTTGGGATGGATCTCATTATTGAAAAACAAGAAAGGATACTGAGTTTAAATGGTCTTGATGATTGGTGCAAATATTCCTTGCACAACATAGAATTGATACAAAATTGATGCAAGCAATGGCATGATAAGTATGTTCAAGATAATTTTTTTTCTATTGGTGACTGGGCACTCCTTTATGACTCTAGGTATTAGCATAATCTTGGCAAATTCCAAACCAAATGGTTAGGGCCATATGCAATTATTGTAGTCTTTCCAACTGGAGTGGTCCAGCTCTCCATTGTGGATCAGGTTTAGTTCAAATTGTTGGTCAATGGTCAAAGGTTAAAATTATATCACAAACCAAAGAGTAAGGAGGAGTTCCTGCAGTAATTCTCTTCTACTGCTGGTGCTATAATTCCTGCAGCATCTCCTAATGAGCTTTTTGCTCATTTTCCTTCCTCACTCTAGCTATTCTTGTCACTATCATAGTAAACACTTTCATAGCGAAATTTGATTCTCATAAAAAAATTCCACTTCATTTCTAGTCTACCACCCATCCATCTCATCATTTCTTTCATTAGTGGATAGCAACTACCACTCACCAACACTTCTGGTTAGCACACATTCCAAGGTATGCGATATTAATTTGTTTTTCCAAAAAAAAATTGTATGCCTTGTCATTCATGCTAGTGTGGGACCACTTGCACTATTTTAGCTAGGGGGGAGTTATATTAGTTTTATTATTATGTTTATGCAATCTTTTTATTTATTCTTTTCCCTTGTCATACTTGTATTTTTTGCCAATAGTTTGACATTTTTGAAAATCCTTCTACTGCATGTTAATTTTCACACATATAAAACTAAGGTGGCAAGACATGTTGTGTATGAGTTTTGAGGGACATATTTCTGAGTAATTATGAAATGATAACACAGAGATTTGCATTTATTCTACTCATAAGTTCTTATTTCTTGAGCTTCATTACTCTAAAAAATTCATCCTGTAACCTGTTGTTTCAAGTTTTCTTGTCCAAATTTGTTGTTTTCTGTTATTCTCTCCTGCAACTTTGTTTTGTGTACCCTAGAAATTAGACGATGGGAGGAGACTTGATTCAAAGAGAGACTACTGTACATAATACGTTGCTCAAAGACCATAATTGTAGGCCATATTTTCAAGCAAGGGGATGGAAAAATTATATTTAGAGGCTAACTAGCAAGGATGACGAGGTTGCATTTCAATTTCTCAACTCCTTAAAGAATGAAGTGGCAATAGTTAAAGGATTGAAGGTGCCATTTTCTCAGATAGTTTTGATAGAAGTTATAGGACTACCATTGGAAGGTGAGGAATTTACACAGAATCTTGACCCAGCTTCCACTAGAGCTCAGTTCACTCTACATGGAGATCTAAAGCTTGATATTAATAAGAAACAAGGTACTGTTAGACTATCTCTTCCTGAGTTGTTTCCACAATGTGCATTTTTTATCATTAAGTATTTCACCTGTGAAGGGAAATATTCATTTCTAAATGTTGTTCATTTCAAATTATTGAGTTGTTTAAGGCATGATATCAGATCTATCAATGTCCCTAGTTTGTATTTGGCATTTTGTCAAAACAAGCCATACTAGTACAAAAGGGTAGATGGAACTCTATCTCCCACCGTTGCTTAATTAAGTTGATAGTGGAAAAAGCTTTAAAGGAGTAGTCATATATTTCATGGGAGGAATTTTTGTTGCAAAGGTTTAAGGAGCCTACCACAAAAGTTGAGTGTAGAGTAGGTCAGAGGGTTAAAACTGCTAAAGGAATTAGAAAAATCTTTATCAAAATTGGACAATGTTCTTCATCCAAAAAGAAAAAGCAAGCAAAGGTTAGAAGCCCTAATTCCTTTGACTTCCCTAATTGTACTAATTCCTCTACTTTAAGAATAGTTCATCAAGAGGAATTGGAGACTCTTACAGAGAAGGTTGAAGTTGCCCTTGTAGTAGAAACAATTTCCCTAGAGTGTAAGAAGTGAAAAATTAACCCTAGTACTAGCTGGCAGGCTAAGGCATCTCCTGCAGCTAAGAGCACTTCCAAAAAAAGGAAATCCCTAGAAAAGGAGGAAACTCCATTAAGGAGAAGTGTTAGGTGAAGAACAAAACCAACTGAAGAGATTCCAGATAATTAACCTCAGGTAACCCAAGATTCTAAGACGAAGGAAGAAGAAAATGAAAATATCCAACAAGAGGCTTATCTATGACTTGAATTTCTTCGCAAGATGAGCAATGGACTAAAGTTATGGAACAAGGCACATTTGAGGAATTTCATGATGAAAAAATGGAGAAGGTTCCTAATAAGCCTGAGAATGTAGAAGTCATTATAGTCAAAGATGACTCCAACTCGAAGGAGTAGGCTTGTGTATTTCAAGGATCAGCCTCTGGGAATTTTCAAGGAGATGATTCAGGAAGTGATGATTTTGACAGTTATATCAGGGAAACAAATGAACCAACATTTTCTCCTATGGTAGAGAAGGATCCCTGTGAAGAAAATCCAACTATTGATATGGACCTTATCAATAAGGTGGTTGAGCAAATTTTGAATGAAGGATTAGAAACACTAGCTTTAGTAGCTTAGCAATGCTCTAATCCTAAGAAAGCTATGATTATTTGGATAGATCATTTAAAAAGGACAAATGCTAACAAGGGTAAGTCATCTGTTCCTCAAGTAGTAGATTCTTCTCACCACAGTTCGATATCAGCTCAATCTAGTCCAACATCTATGTTAGATGTTATTTTCTTGTTGGCTAAACAATTAAATTCTAAGAGGGAAAAGTGGAAACAAAAAAGGAAAAGAAAGAAAGAAAGTGAGTTTTATAGTCCATGACAGTATGCCATAGTTTTTGGGCTTATGTAAGGTGACAATGATATGGGACTACCTCGTACTCTTTTTTGAGAGGTGCTTGGCACTACAAATGAGGCTTACATACCCTACCCCCCAGTGGGATTTGAACTTGTGACCTCTCTTGCAATAGTACAAGTTCTCCACCACTAGGCCAACTAAAATCATAGACAATTATTATCAGGAAACACTTGTTTAGGAGGAACGGGTAGAATAGCTAAGTGTAAAGCTTGACAAAATTACATCCTTAATCCCTAACTTAATGGGTTGTAGATCCCCATCACCTGCCTATGCTCTATTTCTTAAAGAATAAATATTAAACTATCAAATGACCTGCATTATGCAGGATAGGACTCCCTCATTACAAGAGCCTACCCAATTTTTCCAAGCTTTCCATAACTCTCCAGCAATCATCAAAAATTTCTTATGTGAACTTTATCTTTACAATCTTGTAGTTCCAGATTACCAAGTTTGGAATTCCTTACTTTATGTTGGGGATATTCAACTTAGAGCCTTAATATCTTGGATACAGAATGAAATTAGTTGGAACACTCAAGTTGAAGTGTATAGAAATTTGGAGTCATACATTCCCCTATTTCTAAGGCCTGAAGCCAAGGATCCTCAAACTCTTTATTATAACTGGTTAAGGATAGCCCCCTCTAAATTAGGTAGTGAGATCATCTATTCAATGAGGAAGGAAGTATTTAATGCATATAAATAGTTATGGTCATTTTAGTGCCTAAAAAGTGGACCTTTTTAATGCAACAACACAAATTAAAAATATCATGTTATATTTTTTATTTGACTTTCACTTTTTGAAAAATATAATTAAATTCACTTTTTGTTATGTTTTTAAGTTAGTTGGATAGTCAATTGATTAATGTTGATCGATTGATCAATTTTAATTTGTATATCAAATCATTTTATTGAATGCTTTCATTAAGTCTTTTTCATTTTGCTTTCTGTCAAGCCTTTGCTTGATTTTTGAGGTCTTCATCATCCTTTTCTTTGCTTTTGAGTTTGTGTTTGTTGGTTTTCAGTCCTTTGGTTTAGCTCAAGTCATGAATTTCAATTTTTCCTTCGATTTGGTCTAACCTAGAACTCAATAAAAGTTGTCAGTCAAGAGTTATGGTCATTTTAGTGCCTTAAAAGTGGACCTTTTTGATGCAACAACACGAATTAAAAATATCATGTTATATTTTAAATTTGACTTTCACTTTTTGAAAAATATAACTTAAATCAACTTTTTGTTATGTTTTTAAGTTACTTTAACTTTAAATTTTTCACTTAAAGTGACTATAGTGCATGTTGGCAATATGACCAATCAATCAGATAAGGTGAGTTATGTGGTTGTCATTTATGGCAACATTTTTTTTACTGTTTAGTTATGTTTACTTGTGAAAGAAAATTGTCTAAGTATTAGATAGTGTTACAACAACATGACAAGATTTGATGATAGAGGAATATTCCCTTGGAATATTCTCTTGCATAGTTAACTAGAGATGCATGATGTTATCCTGATGATGCATACCAGTGTGCATGTCTGTATGATCAACCGAGTTCAAGTTATGAAGGAATTAGTGATGCGGTGATTTTACAATATAGAACAGAGCATGTCAGCAAAATGAGTTAAATGTCTTGAATAATTTTTTTAATTATTAATTCTTGATGAGCCGACTCTACGGATGATATTTGAGCCGACTAAGGAAGAATTATTGATATGCTTGGTATAAATAAGGAACTTCATTTGGAAGTTAGTGTGTAATATGAATGATGAAAAATGTCATGTGAAGTAATGATATGTGATGCGATATATGATGCAATTTGATATATGTGCAATTACCCTTTGTGTGAAGAACTAACAATCAAAAGAACTGCGAAGTATAGCAAGTAATCTAGTTATGCATAGTTACTGACATTCAAAAGATTTGAAAAGTATAGCAAGTGATCCAGTTTTGTATGTGTATCTATTCTCTTGAAGAACTTATTTGTATAGTTGCATGTTAGGGTAGTGGGCTCTTCTTGCACACATTTGTATATGATCTACCAACTCCCAATAGGGTTGAATAAAATACTAAGAGGGTTGAGGCTTCTAACAAGGCCTAGTCTCCTAACAGGGGCTCAAGACACTATACATTCTTCATAGACTCCTAACAGGGTCAATATCCTTAACCAGATTCTTTACATAGTGAATCGTCTTATGGGTTCCATCCCCACCGGGGTTTTTCCTTGGCCAGGGTTTCCCTAGTTAACAAAATATGGTGTTATGAGTTCTCTTCATGTATGGTTGTTCTTATTGTTTAGCACTATCGGTTATCTTTCTTATGCTTATGGAAAAGTAATTAATAATATTCAATTGTGGGTAAAAAGATTGAAAATACTTATTCACCCCACCCCCCCTCCCCTCAGTATTATCTATTTCTAATAGTGCACTTTATGTTATAATTTTAAGTTGAGTTACTTTTTGATTTTTCAGTTAAAGTGACTATAACACTATATAGTTTGAATTTAATTTTTTATTTTAAAATCAAATACTCATTTAAATGATATTTATGTGTTGTATTTTTTAAATATGATACATAAATATTGTTTATGTCCCATTTAGTAACATTTTTATGAAATTAAGTTGATTAAATGACTTTAAGTTATATAAAGTGGACCTTTTATATGCAATTACATGTAAAATCCATCAAAAGGGACATTTTACATGTCACTGCATATAAAGTTCAACTTGGAATCATAAGTGGACCTTTTTTATGTCATTACATCAAAACGTTGTCAAAAGCAAACCTTTTTGATGTCATTGCATCCAAAATGAGAGATGTAACTTAAAATATGCTAGTCGCCCCAAAAGGTGCAATTTTGATCGCTTGCATATTTTAAAACATGTTATGCACCCAAAAAGGTCTAATTTGCCTTGTTGGAAGTTTTTAAAACATGTTATGCACCCAAAAATGTTCGATTTTAACTAAAATCATGTTTTAAAATGTGTACCACCCTCCAAAAAGTTTTATTTTGAAGAAATGCATGCATTTGCCTTCCAAGAACCTAATTTTGATCATTGAGAGAGATTTTCTTGGTGGAATTGCATGAAATCTTCTCCATTGAAGGCGTTTTTACTTGGGAATGAGCTTTCTTGCATCAAGAATGGATTTATCATGTTGAATATTATTTTTGGAAGCTCTATTCTAGGGCAAGTTTTTGAAGAAAACTCTAAATACATCCATTTTTTATCAACGTTTTTGCATGTAGATGAATTGGTTTGGTGTTTTATGGTGATTACATTGCATTGTGATACAAATCTCCACCTTTAAACTCCAAATCAATTTGATCATTCTCCTTGGTGAAAAATGTTTTTCACTAAAAACATCCTATAGCACGCACTTTCAAAAATGTTGGATCTTGGAGCATTTTTAGGGCACGTTTTGGCATTTAGCACAAAAAATGTCTTGGGATTTATGTTTTGGGATTTTTGTGTTGCAATACAAGCATAAGAAATGTCCTCACCATCAAAATCCAAAGGCAAAATGAAATATCAATATGATAAAGAGTTGGCTCATGCAGCTCCCTCATTAGTCATATCTATTCTTGATAATGTGATGGGCACGAAGATTGGTCATGTGGACGTGGCTGATTTACTATAGAGAATTGAACCTCCATTTAGCCATGAAATGAAGCATGTCAAAAGAAGTAACATTCACTTGGTGTCTGCATTTCCTATGGCAGCCATAGAACCTGATTTCATTCTTGAATGTGCATGGTATTTTAATCCAAAGGTGAAGACTATCAAGGATGCTAATGGAAAGGTTATTATTAGCCTTGATCCAAAAGTTATTAAGCAGATCTTTAATGTACCACATAAACCAGAATGTGCATATTTGACCAAGGAATCATCTTTGATATGTTGGAATGGCAAATGGGTGTAAATTAGAAATTTGTCAACCTTTACTGGTTAGACAATAAAAGGAACAACTTCTCAAGATGGCCAAAGACCGTTTAGTGGTCTAACTTCAAACAAGAATATAAGGATCTCATCATCCTTCTTGGCATAATTTGCAGTCTCAAAGATTCTCCTAATTTTAAGCCATGGATGTATTAGTTCATCTTTCAAATAATAGAAAACAAAGAACACATCTTTTGGGGAGAGCTCATCATACTGCACTTTGCTAGCAGATAGGCAACATGGGAACTTCATTGCCCTTCTACATGAACTCTTACCTTGTTTACATTGTTGCTACCATGGGATCTTTCTCTAGTCTCTCAACCAAGGGAGATCATCTTCAGGTTCCCATTTGGGATTACTATGACCAAATTACTTTGGAAAATAATATTTCATTATAGAAGAGTCCAAGATGCCTTCTTTGGGAATTTTTGATGCTTGTTCAATAAATGGTTATTTGTCAAAAGAGTATCTAATGCATCATGGGAAAATGTGAGCCAATACGACTATATTTTCATTCAATTTTCAACTTTCACATACTTAAAAGTTGGGTATTTCAAAGGTGAGCCATATACCTTACTTAGGTATGCTACAGATTGAATCATCTCAATGGAGCTAGCTAGACAACTCACGGACATGCAAAGTGATCAACATGCTATGCATAAGCCTAGTTTCAGCATTATCTCAACTAAACCTTTAGCTATTGGCAACTATTTGATCAATTATATACCAAAATAAAAGAACATGGAAGAAAAGTTGCTGTTGATCACCTTGAAAAAATTTAAAGCCATATTTGACTTTCATTATCGAGAGATGAATTTTCAAATGAAAAGAGCTTACACTCATGTTCATCGCATTGAGGACATCTAGATTAATATGAGGACAGAGCTTGACATCATGAAGATGGTCTATTGTAGATTAACCCTATAGAAAATAATTAATCTTAACATGTTGGAGATCCCTTCAAATTTCCATGTTGAAGATGATGGCAAGATCCTTGATCCATAGTTTCATCAAGCCGACTTTGATAAGAAGTGCCCTTTTCCTATTTAGTGGAAAAAAAAGGGAAGTACATCTATCATGTATAGATTTCAATCCAATTTAGTGAACACCAATAAATGGTTGAAAAATAAAGGCCTTAAAAGAGTAAATCCTAAGATGAGCTTGGATTGTGGAAGTTTTGGTCCTTCTGGCAGGAAGTCTTAGTTCGAAATCATAGGCAAAGATGGTGCCTCATCTTCTAATGCTAAGGGTTCCCTAAAATTCAAATTGAAGGGTGGAAAAGGAGCCAAATCATCTCAAATCTCTAGACCAATTCAAGAATCAAAGGAAAATCAAAACAAAAACTAGAGATAGAATCTGATAAAGAAGATTCAGATGAAGAAGGGGAAGTCATGATCATATCTCCCCCAAAGCCTACACAAGCTTGTGCACCATATATACATGAAGAGTCTTTTCTGCATGAATTAGATGCTAATGTGGATTCATTCTCCACTATTTTCACTCCTATTCTAGTCTCAAAAGTCAATACAACGGCTCTTCTTGTTTCTTCTATTGCTCCTCGCATTCCTACAAATGAGCAATATGAATATTTAGCAAATGTGATCGAAGATTTTCCAATTCTTACAAGTGGTCAAGTTTCCCAACTTGATACATCTTTCATAGGTTTTGAGCTTTTTATGAAAAAAATTCTCAACATGTTCCTATGCCTTTAGCTGTGCAGATTGAATCTTGCTCTATTACAACAAAAATAAAATCTAGATCAATGTCAATGGTCTCCACAGTATCTACTTCTACGGGTGAGGGTTTCAACCTGCTTGCATGGTTGAGAAAAATAACAATGAAGAGGAGAAAAGTGGTTGTTCCTTTGGACAATCTCCTTGTTAAGAAGACCAAATCCAAATCTTTGAAAGATAAGATTGTTTCAAGGATTTTGGTTGATTCGAATAAAACCAAATTTTGTTGAAGTTGATGAGCCCTTGGTGGAAAAACCTATTGAAGAACTTACTCATTATGATTACAAGTTTACTAAGGTTGAAATTGAGAAGCAATCACGTTTGAGTTATTTGCAAGATGCTCAAGATGTATTGGCTAATGTATCAAAGAACAATCACAAGCTGTGGGAGAAGAAAAATTAACTGAAATAGGAGGTCTCTTTCCTAAATGAGGTCATTTGACAACAATCTTCTCCAAGTGTTGTTGTTATGTCTCAAACATCTAAGGAGAGAAAGTTGATTGAAGTTGCCAAGTCTTGGATACAGGAAATCATTTCTGAAGGAGTTCGAGCCATCATGGAGACATTTGCAGTTCTTAGGCACCTTAAAGAGATGAATGGAATGGATCAAAACTTAATTTCTTCTTTGACTCAAGAAGCAAATAATTTGAAGGAAATCCTCGATGATTGGGATAAAATGGTAAGATTTAATCTGGATGCCTTGATCTCATGTGGCATTCTTTCATCATGTGAAATGTTCTTTAGATTTCAAGGGCTCATTGGTTATAAAGAGGAAATATTGAGGAAGTTAATCACAAAGTTGCACACAGCCTTTGGAGATTGTCAAGTAGTTGAAACAAGTGTTACTTATGATTTGGAATAGATGGGATGCCATGTTATTGATGAATCTAGTAATCTCATTGCAATAGAAAGAGTAAACTCAAAATATACAATCAGGATCAATGTTGATGTAGATTCTGAAGACTTTGGTTCACACACAATGAATAAGTTCATCTTGTATAAATCCTCAATGAAACTTATTTTGGATTCTTTGGCAACAAATTCTAAAGCTATATAATCAGCATATGCAAATGCAGTGAGAGGAGAAGCCATATCAAAGACCATGGAAATTGTTGATCTTCTCACAGTGTGTGACATCATCAAGAAACAATCTTTGAGATTATTGTTTTTGTTTCTATTTCATGTTAGTAGTTTTAAAAGGATGCATTATATGAAAAAATGTAATTACATGTAATTCGAGTTACATGTATGTAAAAGAATGTAATGTGAGTTGCATGTAACCTTATATTTTCTCTTCTAGTTAGACTAGGTCAAAGTTGGTATAGTTGCTCCCACTTTTTTCTCAACTCTTGTGCCTATATAAAGGAGTGACCCCTCATTGTAAAATCATCTTTATCATTATGTAAGAGAGCTCTGGAGAAATTGTGCTAGCAAAACTTTTTTTGTGTAGCGCTATTTTGAGAGAAAGTAAATACAAAGGAGCATTTGAGACTTAACTTTGATTGAGTGAGATTGTTACTTGTATGAGTTATAAGCTTTGTCTATAATTCATCTAAGTTGTTTTGATTCATGTTATCTTGTGTTTTGGATGATTGTATCTTGTGAATTGAATATAAAAGAGTTAAGAAGAAATCAGAGCTAGAGCTTTGACTGGGAGCAAATGTGGAAGTATATAGCTAAAATATTTGTCTATAGCTTATACTTCTTTCTTAATTCACAAAATAATTAAGTTATTCTTACTTTTAGGATTCTTTGTACCCTAATTGTAAAGATTTTCCATATAGAAGTTCGATCAAACTTAGAGCCAAATTGATACATTTTCAGCTAGCCTTTGAGTTAGTGAAGGTTTATCGATATCACTGTTTCTAGCTCTTGATAGAAGTGTAGTTAGAGATTCACCATTCCCATTACTCTCTCCACAAGTAAGTGGATTCTTTCTTGAAAGATAAGAAGAAAAAATATTGGTAACACCCATTTTATAAAATCTCTCGACTTCTTGCTTACCTTGAGTTGATCCAAGGAACTATGAGAAGGGGGAGCCTTCCCTTTAAAGCTAGGAGAGACTTTGTCTCACACACTGTGGCTAGTCATCCTATTTTGCGACTAGATTTTTACCCAAAACTGTTAGTTGCAAAATATCCACCCAATAGGTCACTACAAATAACTCTCTTCCGAAAACATACCACTTCATCCATATGTTCAATTATAGGTCACTCTCTTGCACACTGTTGAACACCACCATTACCCTAAATAGTGGGTTATTATGAAATTAAAAACATTCAAGCTACTTCAATATAAATGTTTGAGTCAAATAATTAATAGACTACAACTAGCAAATAATACTTACCCCAACTTTCGTTTCTTCAATATCAATATACATTGCTTATCTATCCTTTCTTTTCATTGACTTACGTTCACAGATGGATTTCACTGCAGTGGATTTAGCACCTGATTTGGCATAGGCCAGGAGTCCTAAGACATACCATCTTCATGACTCTCTCCTCCTGTGACATATCCTTTCTCAATAGATGCTTGACATACAAAATATCTTTCTTTCTCAAATTATAGCTATCAAACTAATTATATCACAACCAGAATTATCGTGACTGATAAAAAATGTAAATCAATATTATGCTTTTCTATCTTCTACAACCAAAATATGAAATTTTGATTTTCACGTTTACCTCCATGCAATAACTTCTCCCTACAGAGTGAATCAACATTTTCTACTCCTAAACCTCGATACAATCTTCAATGTCATCGTCTATTATGGGTTTTTTTTTTTTCTTCCTTCTCAACAACTTTGTCTATCATCCACAAGATGGATGCCTGCTACTATTTCCATCTATAGCTAGGGTAGAAGGAGAGGCATTTTTTGATCTATCCCTAGAAGGATACCCCTATAAACACCACATTTCTTCAATATAAGCCAATTAAACATAAATGGTATCAAATTTTATGAGAATAACTCACATAAATAACATAAATTTGTCATGATTTTCCTACCTTGTAATCTCTTCTCTTCACCAAAGCTAGTACTCTTTTTAATATCTTCTCCCTAACCTCTTCACTCTCATAATGAGACATTTCCTCTTCAATCTTGGCCTTGCCCTCTGGTGGAAGGAGGTCAAGTGAGACATTATAGAGTTTTCATATGCATTATTGTACATGCTTTCTTTGTGCTACAGGCCTAATCCTCATCTGGTACTCAAAAATTCTCTCCCTCTTATACACATACCCCCTTGGTTTGGAATCATAATGATACTTATTTCTTTTTTCTTGTGGGAGACCGCCCATGTTTGGGTGGTTCAAAAAATGAGAGATTATGAAATTGTATCCTATGGAGGTTCCTCCTTCCAACATCCCAAAACTTTCTTCCTCCATGGACTGAACTATTTTTAACCTTGTAGGAATATATCAATTTTTCCCCACACTGTTTAGTTATATATTGACCCCCCTAAATAGATGGGAGTGAAACACAAATAAATGAATTTTCATACCAAAAATGCTTACGACATGTAACACAATAACCTTGACAAAGCAAGATGAGTGCATAGTTCCTACACATTACATCATGATTACACTTTCCATAAATTAATCAGACCTTAGAGCATCTTTGGGATTTCTTTCTCTCCTCATTAGAATCGTACTCAACAGTATCTTCATTATCTCTGCCACTTTCATAAGTAGATTTGGTACTATCCTCATTTCCATTTGCAATATCTTCAACTAATTTTTGGATGCACTATCCACCATAGTCTAGGGACTGCTTTCACTCTGAAATTAACAAATATCAAACTTAACTTTTTGCATGTCATTCATTGAAACTATAAGATATATGAATGACTATAAATTATTGCCATGCCATCTTTTACACCCAAATAGGACATTGTAGCAAGCTTGGGAGAAGTCCTAGTCACACCACCCTTTATCTCTTAAGAAGGTGAATTCAAACTATTAGAAATGTTGCACACTATTTGATGTACTGAAGAAATTATATTGTTGGGTTTCCTCCATCCATGATATCATACCAACACCTTTTTCATATTAATTGAAGGTCTCGATGTTCCCACAATGTCTCCAAACTAGACTATATTGTTGATATTATTTTAATTTGTCCTTTAAATTTTGCATCCTGTGAACTTTACAATAATATAACATGAGTGGTACTATAGCCTCATATTAATGATACATTGGGTGCTTTTAACATCCCAATGTAATTATTCAAATCATCAACCATCATAGACTACACTACATGGTATAATTTTTTTGAACTTTTCCTTATTACATTGTTTGTATCTAACTTTAGTCTAACTTATTACATTTGGGCACATATTATGTATAAAGAGGTAATACAAGAGCAATGTAAATTACACATTTATTATAGGGACTCTCAATGTGTTATTTACTTTTCACTTAAAAATTCTCAACTTCACTTTCGACAATTACGAACACACATGAGGATCCCCTCATAGAACATGGCGATATGTTTAAACTAAGCCCCTCTTTAAGAACTTACCTTGTTTACAAGATATTGTATATCTTTGGGTATAACAAAATCATTTTTGAACCAATTTCACAACATAATTGGTACAACACGATCATCAATCATGGTCACCCATTAATGTATGGGTATATGGATGCAGTAGTTGACATAAAGAAGTGTCATTAAAATCAACATATACAGTAATGTTTTCTATTTTCATGCTCAAGAGAAAAAAATGAATATACTTCAACATAATTTAATATGATTCAAATCTCAATAAGAGGAAAGTGTCGAGGATGACAATATGAATAAAAGACAACGTATTATGCCCTATTCATTTATTAACGTATACATTTTGTGCATTTCTTATTTGAAGACAATAATTTTATTCCAGCAACCCTATTGGGGAAGGTGTAAATGATTATAGTCCTCATAATTTACAATAAATAACAACACTATAGTTGCCTATGTTTATCCTTAAACTAACTTGTTTGAGGTATTACTTCATCTCCATGGAAACCCTTATCACTATAATTGACATCATTGCAATTATGGCTATAATCTCTCTTGAAATGAATACTTTCAGCATCCCTTCAATATATTGATGACATCATAAGTAGTTATGTTCTACATTTTATCAATTATAATTAATTATATGCACTCCATAATTTTATTTTTATATATTCAATATTGTAATAGCATATTTTTGACTTATTCAAGTACGACGTTAACAAATAGTGGAAGACAATTTCAAACCAAATATGGGTACCTTGAGCTAATTAATAACCAATGAATAAACATTAAATCATATCCTGACCATCAAATGATAGGAAATAGGCCAAAATTGCCTATGAACTTAAAGAAGAATGCATACAGCCTATGCAAGTGGCACCATACAAAGAAAACATGTTTGTGTCTCATCAACAACCAAACAAATGCAAGTTGCAAACAAAAATTCTACAAATGGATGCTCTAAATTCATTGTTGTGAAGTAACTCACCATGAAAACAACCTTTTACGTATGAGTCACAATTATAGCACACCTTTACCCCCACTCACAAAATCAAATAGAATGAAATTTTGCCAAATTAGAAGTCTAAAATGTCAAGGATAACATCTCACCCAAAAAATTTGTTCTGCTCTAAATAGGTTCATTAAAAAGGCAGACAATCTCTAAGATGTAGATGATAAACTTTGATTGTGGTTCAAGTTGATTATGATCCTTGCAAATACTCATGATGGGAAATGTTTACAAATGTGTTTGACATAAATGATATATTTCTTATTGCACATTCCAAATTAATAACTATTTTACTTGTATGTTTTATAGTCAAATTTCCTTTCCCTTGTAGGCTTCTATTTAAATATAGTTGAAATAAAATTATGTCTTTCAAATACAGATGGCTTTACTGGTATATCTATTATGAGTTTATTTTTTGTAATCACAAAAATGCAGAAAAATTAAGTATAATAAGTACGACGAAGTAAACCGGTAAGGATGTCCTCAATATTTTTTAAAAAATATTTTGGGCCATTACATAACTTAATTATGGCTAATTACATTTAACTAAATTAATTAATGAACCCCCCACATATCAATCCACTATAGTTGTATTTTCGGGAGAATATAGTCAATGCTACATACCTCTTATGACTATGTCAACTGGTTACTCATGCCACTAGTTACTCATGCCATTATTGCTCCTGCCACTGCTACAAACCTATTATTCATATCTTAGCTTGCACCTAAAACATTACCTTATAAAAAGAAAAATAGTTGATATAATTAAAAATGCATAAAAGACTCTATGGTCAATTAGGTTACCTTCAAATGTGGTTAAAATTGAACATAGTTTAATATTCTCTTGAGTTTATATTGTGGTCTTTATAAATATTGTGGGTTACCAAATTTTGTAACTTATTTGGGGAATATGTGACATTATTAAGTATAGTAGGGTTGTGTTGTTTCTTACACTAGTTTTCATGTTTCAATAGGGTTTATTACTACGTCAACTGGTTACTTGTGTCATTGCTACACATAGGGGACCTATTTTTTTTGCTCTGAAGCACAAACCTATTTTTCATACATTACAACAATACCAACACATAACATGTTCGTCAATATACACAACCTACATATTATGATAATAAAAAAACTACGAATATAATGGGAAGCCTACGATGTTCAAAGACTATGTCTTCTATATCAAGCCACAACAAAAAAAAAAAACCTACATATTTCCACTATGAACCCTATTTCTTCAAGACAAATATAATAAAAATTGAATAACGCAAATGACAATGGGAAATGAATTGATATTTTGGGTTTAGCCCTAGAAGATAAAGGAGAAACTTTTTTTATATTCAAATTACTTGCAAATCTATAATTTCTATTGACAACTATGCTACAAAACAAAATATAATGATTTACAATTGAATCCATCATGCATATTATCTAAATTAACAATACTCTAACCCTATAGGTTTCATTGCCAAAATACAGATCAAATTTTTTTAAATATAAATATGTTCCATACTAGATGTTGTCCAAATGCCTATAAAATAACAGGTAGATCATATTAGAGTATTTTTTCATTTATACTTATTAATTAAATCATATTGATTTAATTATATAAGTTTCTATTACTCTAGTTACTTAAGCTTCATTTAGGTGCATTATTAATTAATTTTTAATTAATAATGTGCAACCTAGCTTTTTAGTTTAGGGTTTCTATCTCACCTTTATAAGGTTGAGCCTTGTACTTTTTTCATTATCACTTATGCATTTTTCATTTGAGAGCAACTTTTCTTCTATCTCCATTTTTTAGCAAAACCATTGCCTCTTCTCATCTTTTTCTTTTGTGACAGGTTTTTGCATGCAGGGATTCAAAGGCTTTGTGGATTTGATTGGCTTATTTGTTCAAATCCTACATGGTATTAGAGCCAAATCTGCTGTAGCTTGTTCGTGATTTGGAGAAAAAGGAGAACGAGGGTTTGGCAGAACAGATTTGGAATTTTTTTCAGGAAAAAGGGGGATCACTATTTTTTGGAGCAGGTTGAGGCCAAATAGACGTCATGGATGGATCCAAAAGGCGTCAAAACCCTTGTTTCCATATAAAATTTGTCCGATTTGGACAACATTGCTCTGGGAAGCAATTTTTTTTACGTAATAGGCCGTACGACCTTCTGCACGCAGATCGAGGCATTTTTTATTTAAAAAATAAAAATTAAAGGGCAACCACGAGCGCTCCACCCAACGGCCACCCCATCGTCACTCAAGCACCACCGACACTTAGCCGAGCAGACTCCGCAACCGCTGCGCCGCCGCAGCATCACTCTTCCACGGCCGCCGGCGACACGCCGCCCTGCAGCCATCGTGGCTTAGCTCCGTCGGTCGTGCCATTGGCAGTGCCACCTCCGAGCACCACCTTTACAATGACACTGCTGCTTGAAAACCCTGCAGCCTAACATCAACATTCCGACAACTGACGTCAGCAAATCCACTGCTGACATCACCTACAGGGGACACATCACCATTTTTCGATGAATGACGTCATCTTTTTCTTTGTTTTGTTGATGCCATTTCATGACTTGTGATGTCATTAATCGACTGATGATGTCATCAATCTAGCAGCCAAATTTTTTTCTGACAACTGGCTGTTGACGGCCATACAGCCATCAAATTTTTTCCCGTGCCTGTATTTTTCTAGAGAGCTCCTTTCTTGGACCTACAGTTGGTTTTTTGGCCATAACTTGGGGCATACAGAGGTCTTTTTTCGATTCAAAAGAAGCGCCAAAAAGTTGGTTTAGAGACGGAGATAATGGTGTTGGTTTTGTTTGATTCTGAGTTCATTTGAGCTTCTAATTTTAGTGTTGAAGTAGAGAATTTTGTTTCCTTCTTCTCTGCATCCGAAATCCAGGTTCTTTTCTTAGTTTTTATACTTTCTATAGTTGTTTTCTTTGGTATTTGAGGGATATCACTATTTTTTGTGGGGGGGGATTTTTCTTTTCTGTACTTTAATTTAGAATAAGACCCTTCTACTTTTGTCTTTTTCTCTCAATGGCGGACTCCTATGTCGCCTGCCTTACACCACACAACTATCATATTTGGAAAGGATAGATGACCAGATTGCTTATGGCAAAGGGATTATGGTCATGTCTCGATGTAGCTCATCCAGTTCTATAGAGGCCTTATGAGCTTCTTATGCAGCGCAATAAAATGGATGAGGCAACAGGCCTCATTGCAATGAATATTTCAGAGGGGTTACTGTTTCACCTAGATGGTTTGAATACACCTAGGGCTATGTGGGACAAGTTTTCAACTTTATTTGGCACAATGAATCAGTTCAAGATTCTACAGATAGATGCGGAGTTTACCTCCTTGATTCCTGAATCATTCACCAACATTGAGGATTTCTTGATGAAATTTGAGTCTCTTCGATCCATGTTACAGGTTGTAGGAAAGACAAAATCTGATAATGAGTGTATCTTTCTGATACTGTCCAAGCTTCGAGGACCTTATCAAATTTTCACTTCTACCTTCTACTCCACTATGGATGCTCTAGGTGCATGACATGTTATGCCCTCTTTCGAGACCTTTTGTGACTAATTGACTGGTGAGCAATCAAAGCTCACTCAAATGGATTCTCTTACAAGTTCACAGTCACAGACATTGATTGCCAAGCCACCTCAGAGCACACAAAAGCTTAAGCAGTTATCAAATTCCTCTTCTCAGCACTCTATTGGGCCACCATCTTCTTCTAAAATGGAGAAATAGAAGACTGAGAGACCTACATGTTCCTATTGTCAGAAGGGAACACATGATGAGTCACTTTGTTATCAGAAGAAGTTTGATGGTTATGAGAAACAGATAGCAGATTTGCAAGCTCTTCTTTAGAAGAGCAATCTTTCCTCTCCATCCTCTTCTGGCTCATAGGGGTTTGCTTATCAGTCTTCTTCTATCAATCCTACACCTGAACAGGTTCTTGGAAAGGGTCATGCATTACGGGCTTCTTTCACATTCCCTTCACAGGTCCCTTGGATACTAGATTCAGGTGCTTCTCACCATATGGCATCTTCTCGAGAGATCTCTTCTTTTGAAACTTCTCCTATTCCCCATATTATCATTGGGAATAACACTATTATGACAGTCTGTGGGAAAGACACTGAATGCATTCAGGATGACACATTCAATGATGTGTTGTATGTTCCATCTTTGTCTACAAACCTTCTCTCAGTTTATCAGATTTCTCACAGTGGGTCTGAGAAGACAGTTGAGTTCACTCCAGATTTAGTTTTCATCCGAGATAGTATGATAGGAGGTATTGTTGCTACAGTGACAGTTGATCTTTCCACTTGTCTCTACTCCTTTTCACACTTTGGGGTCCACCTTTGCCAGAGCACGACTCTCCTCCTTTGTGAGAGCATCATGTGGTTCAGTCAGGTTTCTTGAACCTCTATGTGGTTCCTGAGACTACTATTGTGACTCCCTTACCACCTCCTCTTGAGCTCTTTTCTGTTCAACAGGTTTCTTCTTTAGCACTGCCTGATCCTCCAGCTCCATTCATCAAGCCACTAGGTGTAGTTGTTGAGGATTCTATAGAGGACATTCATCTCCTCTTTGATGACAGTGTTCGCACACCTGTCATACCACTTACATTGGGGATTCCCTTTCAGGATCCTCATGTCTACTCCTTTGAGCATCAGCTCGGCCTTCTAGTGACACCTCAGCTTTCGAGGTTCCCTCTATAGTGTCCACTACCTTTCACTCCTCTGCATTGGAGTCACAGTGGTTTGTTCCTTGATCCAGGGGTTCTTTCATTCTGGGGGGGCTTTGGAGCCTTGACCCTCTCTCACGAGGGGGTTGAAGTCACGCATTGTACTTATGGCTTTGAGAGAGTCTCTTGAAGTCATTTCATCTCTTTTTAGAGAGGGGTTTTTCCCATTGGGTTTTCTCCTTTACTCCAGTTTATAGAGATTTCCTTGTATTGGGTACCCAATCAGGCCTTGTTGCCGGGACCCACTTGTTTTTGCTTTCATAGCTTTTCTTTGCTAGGTAAGCTTACTCCTTGCTTTCAGCTTGAGGGTGGGTATTAGAGTATTTTTTTTATTTATACTTATTAATTAAATCATATTGATTTAATTATATAAGTTTCTATTACTCTAGTTACTTAAGCTTCATTTAGGTGCATTATTAATTAATAATGTGCAACCTAGCTTTTTAGTTTAGGGTTTCTATCTCACCTTTCTAAGGTTGAGCCTTGTACTTTTTTCATTATCTCTTATGCATTTTTCATTTGAGAGCAACTTTTCTTCTATCTCCATTTTTTAGCAAAACCCTTGCCTCTTCTCATCTTTTTCTTCTGTGACAAGTTTTTGCATGCAGGGATTCGAAGGCTTTGTGGATTTGATTGGCTTATTTTCTCAAATCGTACAGATCATGTTCGCCTTCTTTATCCAAATGATTTTTTTTCCACAGCTTTGTACCACTGCTAGCACAAAATAAAAAAATTTAAAAAGTTAGTCCCCAATTATCACACCACATATTTTCATTCGAATGTTGAAATTTCAAAAATTACGCATGGTCTAGTTAGTTAACCATAGTTTAATTGCCAGTGGGGTTAAAGATTACAAGGTTACCATGTGCGTAGTTACTAGTCTACAATTAGAGGTAATGACGATTACGATACTGCGGTTCGAGGTCAATTTGGTTGGGATTTTCTGGTGGACAATGACATAGGACGTAAATGCTAATGTTTGGTAGACTTTGGGGTCCACTTGCATCAAAGGCACTAACAAACTAATGAAGGTACTTAAAGTACTAGTTTTACTTATGGGTATGTAACACTTATACATTGATGATTTATCTGGAACTTAGCCATGTGGGATGCCATCATTACATTAAGTCATTTCAAATTGAATATTTTGGACAATGGTAAATTGAATACCATACGACAAGCGAGAGATATAAACAAGGAAGCTAAAGGTAAAACAAAACATTAATATATCAGCCAAACCACCATGAAAGGACAACTAACCACATAACATTTCAAATGGGTGCTTATGCGATGGGTTCATTCAATCACATCAAGGGTCATGGTAGTTGGTGGGACCCCAACAATATAGCTAAGGGGACGCAAGAGTTTAGGAAGGTAGATTTTTTTTTTTTAAATTTAAAAAATCTACAAATTACAAGGAATCATTAGTGTTGACCAAACAAGTTCGCATAGGAGATTGGGAATAGTCAAGGACATAGCAAAAGGACTGTACCCTACCATTAAAGGGAATTCAAGCCATATTAAAGGATAAGGAAGGTATGCGTATTATTATGGATTTATTTTGGTGAATGATTTATATCTATATACAAGGTATTTGTATAAATATATTGTATTAGGAAAATGTTTAATTATTAAGATCAAGAGAGTCCTTTTGGGAAGAAAGTGATCTTAAATCTCTTAAGATCAAGAGAGTCCCATTAGGAAGAGAGTGATCTTAATTTGGCTATAAGGCTAGAATATTCCGTTGTGGTTAACATATGCATATGTGATAAGGGCCCTAGATAGAGAATATCTATTCTAGGAAGGACCTTGAAGGGAGCACTTCACAGAAGATAGAGAAGTAATCGAGGACATAGGAATCCTCAAGAGGGTTATCGATCCTGATATGAAGACATATTTAAGGTTGGAGTTAGGATATAAGGTAGAACAATGTAAAATAATTTATTGTCATAAAAATTTTAACAATGATTTTACAAGTATATCTATCCTAGTTAGTAGGGATATTACAGTGATGTTGTCATCCTTCCAATGATTGACAAAATACTTTGTGTCATTCTTATTCCACCCATGAAGTCTCTTCAAGAAGGAGACCAACCCTCTTCTCTTCAAAATCCTCTAAATTGTTGACTTTTTCCTCCACTTCTCATAGTCCATAGTTTGAACCCAATGCCAATCACTATCCATATTCAACTCCTCAAAATTGCAGGGCTCATTGAAAACACAATGAATTAAAAACTAGGCTTGGATTAAAAGCCAAACAAAGTCCCTAAATGCCCACAAAGCGTGCAATACATTATTACTTGATCCTTACAAAAAATCATCAACATGTATAGATATTATGAGAAATAAATCTTTTCTAAAGGAAAACTCACTATAATATACTAATTCATTGTCATTTGGTTAAGTCACAAGTACCTCCACTTTGAGTTCTATCAAATTAAAGGAGGGCAGTGATGTTAGTGTCCAATATGTCTTCATTTATCCATGTTAGACACTCCTTATTCCAAACAACTTTGATTGCAAAATATTCAATGACCATATTTGCCTCATGACAAACATGGGATATTATGCATTTTTCAAATGAGGCAATGATATCCTTGAACTTATAGATCCAACTTTTAGTATCCCAAGAGGGATTATAGCTTCCATTTAGGCATTAAATTATATTATTTAAACCCCCTTCAATGCAAACATATTTGTAACTCAGTTGGTAGGCTAAGTTAAGACCCTACAATAAACTTATGCCTTCAGTCGCATGGTTAATCTGACTACCCAAGGTAAGCACCAATTCACAAGATTTAACTTTTTGATGCATACATGTGCTCTATTCTCTCTACATTGTATGTATTTAAATAATTTGAATAATTTAGAGTAAGTCTACAAAGACATCCTTCTAGCATGCAATTTGATACAATTCACATTTTAGTAAGTCATAATGGCTATTAAGAGAAGAAAACTATGTCTAGCTCATTTAAAAAAAAGTTTATTTGAGTTATTTTGCCTTTGTAGATCTAGATGAGGTGGCAAATGGTTGATTTAAAAAGTGATTTTGGACTCTTGAATTGCGTAGAGATGGAATAAGGCCGAGATCAAGTTATTTGCTAACTTTTAGACAAAGATGTGTTACTATTTAATGCATAAAAGATAACCCAACGATTATGAATAATAGTAAGCACAAAATAAATACTACATAAACCTTATCATTAAGAATACATTTATTAACTTGATGTTTAATACAAAAATGTAATTATTCTTTTATAAGATTGTAATGCTTCATTTTGATGTTTTCAAATTTCATAAAACTCACCCTATTGTTAAAATATATACCCTTTTCTATAAAGCTAAACTTGAAATATGTAATGACTTGAATAATTTTTTAAGTAAGATTTTTAATCGAGGAGCTATGTCTATTTTTTTAGGTACGAGCAGTCTCATGAGAATTTTTTATGGCTAACTTCTTTGGCTAAGAACCAAAGACTGAGGGATATCCATTCGTCGAGGGTACAATCTCGACCTCATCCCTTTTGATGTCATGAGCCTTACACTTAGAAAAACTTGATCTTGGAATTCTTTATGAGAAAAACTTGATCTTGGAATTCTTTACGAGCCATTTAACTTCACTAATAGATCAATAGCCCTTTGACAAAATCTAAACTTTTAAACTAAAATACAATATAAAATTTATGAAACCACATTTAGATTTCTCTAAAGCCCCCATGGAACCTCAACCTAAAAAGAAAAATTTCAAAAACTGAAAAACAATTCTCAAGTTAGCACCTATCTAATGCGACGAGGGAAAATGGTGGCGGGTACTTTGTAAGATTGTGACTACAAATCAATGATATTCCCGAATGTCATGTATGAAGTTGCAGACAGCGGGAGCATAAGTTTGAGTGACGGTTGAATAGCCGGGTTGAGGGTGAACGAGAAAAGCGAGATTTATTAAGAATGCCGGGGCGTCCGGTAGATGCACTAGTTCCCAGTGGAGGGCAAGGACAAGGGCAGTGCTCAGTGTACAGCGTGCAGCATGGCCTCCTCACTCATCCTCCGGGCCGGATATCCATCTCTGTGCGCTGGGCCAGAGGAAACTGCCTTCGCATTGCCTTTTTTAACAAACTTCCTTCTTGTGAAGAGGAAGAAGCTTCAGAGATAATATCCCAACAAGGTTCATCTGGGAAGGTGTTGGAACTCAGACTCGGTTCTAGGGAGGCTGAGGATGCCGACAAACGAAGACTTTTATACGCTTCTGCTCCTGCATTCGCATTACTTCAGAGTCAAAAGCAGCTCATGATGACATCCAAAGACCTCATTTCTCTTGATTGGTAATGCTAATTTTCTTTATGTTTCTTCATTCAATTTTCTTTTCAACTATTTGCACTTGTACTTGAAATCTGATCAGGTAGAGAAAACCCACTTTAACTATTGGGATTGAGGTGGTTTCTTTTCCAATTAGGTGTAGCTTTTGCATGGTCTCTGACAAGAGGGTGCACATCCTGTGAGCAGTTTTTTCTTTTTACAGCAGGAGAGCTTTTGAGCCTTTTCTGCTAAAACTGGGGATATCCTGTCTGTCGATTGATTCCTTTTAAAGTTGTCCAAAAGATCTAGCAACCTATTGCATGTTTACAGTTCCACAATTTTGTTATTTAAAAAAGTAGATACTATTGCAATCTATTCCTTCGCAAATAACTCTTCCTGCAGACAAATTCTAAAAGTGCCAATCCTTTCCTATTAAACAAGTTTCAATTGTTCATATTTATCTAATCTCACAAGATCAATAGTAAGTTGTGCCTTTCACGAAAATGTTGATGCAAAATATCAATGCTTTTACTTTATAAAGTTGAACGTTTTGCTACTTAACATGTAAGGATTTAATTGGAAAGTCGAATATGGAACTAGGTTCTTTTAGAGTTTTTGTATCTTGCTAATTGTGTGACCATCTGTTCAAAATTGCTCGTGAAAATAGAGTCTAACCGCGGAGCTTGACCTTCAAGCTTTGAACTCTATGCTTCAAGTTTGTGCCATGGCCTTGCAGCATGTTAGCCCCTATTTGAAACTAGCCAAAAATTTGAACTTTCATTTGAAATTTATTATTGAGCTAGAAAAGAAGCACATATTCTAAAAACTTCTTTCAAGACTGGTTATCATGTTCTTACAACCAAATGCCTTAATGTGAATCCGACTGTGAGTTGGTCAACATATCTCCCATCTTCACAAATCATTGCATTTATCACAAGTACCCAAGCATAGTTTGTCAGATTCAAGACATTGAATTCTATCGCAAGGATCACTTTTACAAATCACATGTCCTAGTTTGATTGTATCTCAAAGCACCAACTTATTGGCAAGTTATGCTCATTATCATAAAATTTGATAAGTTGGCAAAATTTATGTGAAGACCAAATATACTCAGTCAAGAAAATTTTGTTTGGAGTTTTGGAACAAGTGATCAGCATTCCTAGCGGCATGATGGTTGTCGTTTTTTGTCAGAACGGTGGAACCATATGAAAAGTGCTAAGTTTTTGAAGAAGTTGGTACAAACATTATAAGTTGGGGATGTTTGAAAGGGTGATGAAGTTGTTTGAAACTCTGAAGACAATTTAAATAACCTCAAACTCAGATGAAAGTGAAGTTTTTGACAATGACACAATCAATCTTAAGTCACATTACTTATCGACATCCATAAAGGTTGTTGAAATTATTTTTAATTTCGATGACTTTGAAAGCAAATTATTAAGTGATGGAAAGCTCACGAGTAATCATAGAAGTCCTTAGAAATAGAAAGCACTTTGAAAAGTTGGCAAAGATTATTTCCATAGGTAATTTGGTGCAAATTTCCAAATTCATGCAAAGGACGACATACTTCATTGCAAAGGAATAAAAAGTTGCAATCTCTCCATTGGCAATTTTGCAAAGTTATGCAAGATTATTAAAACACTAATGAAGAGGTGTAAAGATGATAAAAGCTCTTCCAAATGAGCAAGGAATATCAAAGAAGTTTTGTGAATTAGAGGATTAGCCATTTTGAAAAGCAAGCTGATTACAATTTTCATTAGTGGCTGAAAGAAGTTGTGCAAATTTATCAAAACACTGACACCTTATACAGATAAGAATTAGTTATTATAACTTCTCTATGGGAAAGCCAACCAAGTTTTCTATGTTTATCAAAATGCCGACAATGGAGATACAAAGATAGAATTGACCAGTTCACCAAGTTATTATAGACTCCAATGAAATGCGTAGAGGCTATCAACAAGTCTTCCAAAAAAAGCTTGACTTCTTTTCTAAAGGGACCAATGCAATCTCATCATTGGGGATATATGTAAGTTGTTAAAATTGTTATGAATTGCGATGAACATATTATCGACAATATGGACAGGCTTAAAAGTTTCATAAATTGCCAATAAACGGAGCAACTTGTTCATTTTGGAATTCCAATAATTGGTAGTTATCATAACTACATTATTATCAATAAGTTTGTACATGATGGACAAGAGGCCATAAGCATATCATTTCATCAAAGGCAATAGAGAATATCTATAAATAGGTAATACACTTCCATCAAAGCATGTTAAAGAACACGATATCAGAGCATCACCATCATTGTTGGGAATGCATGACAGGGATTTGACAGGAAGACATTCGAAGCCTAAAAAACAAATGCAATTCGTATGTGGAACTTTAATGACTTCTGCAACTTTTTCAACAATTTGAATACTCGTGTAAGAAGATACCTTGGAACAATGTATGGATGCCATTAAAATGCAAGAAAAGTTTTGGTTTGTGTTAGATATCACAATCAGAATGTTCTCATGCAACCATGAATTATCCAAGACAGATACGTTGACAAGAGCTCAAAAACTATCATTTGAGAAGACTTTCTTGTTATCTTCCCCGCTTGCGCAAAATGGGATCACTTGAATTGACATGCATGCAAAATGTGGTCCCATGGGTATGCTGAGAACGTCACCTTATAGGTGTGATATCAAGGAATGAAATGAAATCACTGGAAAGCCCGCACGGTTTCATTGGATGGATAAAAACGTTACATATTCCAATCACATGATTTTCTTGTGCATAGCAGTTATTATGAGGATACCTTAAATATCATTGCTATTATTCTATTTAGATTGTAGAGATTGGAGCTTGGGACTAGTTATGGACATTCCTCAAACCATGCCCTTGAAGAATTTATATCAGTTGGAATGCGCCCATTTAGACACTCATGTAGATTGTGGAAACATGTAGAGACACATGATCAATTAGGTGAAAGTCGATTCACGAAGAAGTCATTTCATGAATGCAATGATTTCATCATTTTCAGAAAATGGATCTGTTTCCAATGCTTCATAAACTCTCAAAACAAAAACATGCAACCAATTGCCATTTAGTCTCTAAAAATTGTAGTTGAAGAATTTATAAGTTATATCAGTTGGAATGCGCCCATTTAGACACTCATGTAGATTGTGGAAACATGTAGAGACACATGATCAATTAGGTGAAAGTCGATTCACGAAGAAGTCATTTCATGAATGCAATGATTTCATCATTTTCAGAAAATGGATTTGTTTCCAATGCTTCATAAACTCTCAAAACAAAAACATGCAACGAATTGCCATTTAGTCTCTAAAAATTGTAGTATGTGATAATAATGGAAGCTTCAGCACAAGTCATGGACATCTAACAAAGTGTAATGAAGGAGTTATTTCATCAAACAAGACAATTAGAAATGCTCAGGTAAGCATGCATCCAAATGTGAAGTTAGAAACATGCAGGTTGTTTGATATACCACTTCTCAAGATGTGTCAATCTCATCAAATCATGATAGTAAAATGCTAATAAAATTCATTTGATGAATAACTATGACTGACAAATATCAAACCAAATCTCTCCTTCACAGATTTACATGCAATCAAATCATGTCTTGGTGCAGAGGCTGTAAATTTTCATTGAACTGTCGGATGCCTCTAAATTTTGGACATGGTTTTATAATCTTGATTTTCTAAACTCTCACTGGAGTGATTTCCAAAATCTTATTTTGTGGTAAAGTTATGAGCAACAAGATACAAAACTATCAAAAGCCAAGTAAACATATGAATGATGGTGTGTTCCATAGCTTCCGCTAAGTTATTAAGAAGTGCAGGAATCCGATTTAAACCGGGATTGATCTTGTTTGCAAAGAAATTTTGTTTAGAAGTACACTTTCCCTCTGACAAATCAAAGTAGAGGACTATGAGAAAATTTCTGTTGTAGATATAAGAGCACATACCATTTAGGTTACAACACTTTATCGGTGAAATCATCTACAAAGAAACAATGGTTTCAAGCATTAGGAAGCAATGGGTCTTTAATTGGCTATCCCTTTTCAAAAATGTTAGAGCGCTCACTATTTGATCTTGTTTTCACAATCTATGGTTGTGGGAAGGAGTATTGAAACTTGAACAATATCCATAATGTATCATCATTTTGTTGCTATGGCAGTCAAATAATTTGTTCATTCCAATAGAATGATATGTATTATTCGTGCTTTCAAATGTGATATGGTAAAAGATGATGCAATCAGGAATAGAGGTGGTGAAGATGATGTTCGTGATTTGTGCATTTGAAGCATATGTGCTGCTCCCACCAATAGAATGGACAAGTTTCTCTCCTGTCAAAGTTAAAAGATCTCAAGTTGTTCTTATGAAAAAGTGACTTGTGTTGTGCTTATTGTAACTAAAGGTATCTTGTAGGATTTCTCATCTAAAAGTCAGGTAAATCCTAATTTAGTGAAACTCTTAGATTATTTGTTGTTTTGAAAAACTTTTTATCGATTCTTGGTGGGTATTTGCAAATCTCAATTGGGTCGAACTCCATTTTTTTTGGGTGCATCATTTTCGTGCCTCGATCGAGCTAGCAAATTGAGAATCTAATTTCAGATTCTTAGTGGGTTATTTGAGCTCTCTTCTGGGTGTCCTTTCATTTTTTTTGGGTCTTCCATCAATCTGCCTTGAAGTTCATTCCTTTTCGGATATTCATTTTTTCGCATCAAAAATATGTCATGGCGTCTCTCACCAATCTTCTCTTGGAAGGTAGACAACGATTTAACGAAAATAACTACTACATTTGGAAATAGAGAATGATGACGATCTTCGAGTACCGTTGCCTTGAGGCGCTTGTTTTGGGTACTGACATTTGTCTTACCGCATACCATTATTGTAGAACATACTAAGCAGATTCCCTTGCAATTTTTTTTGTTTTGAAGTTAGATTGACCATTAAGGGTATGAGAGTAAAATCTCTCTAATTTTGTTTTCTTCTCTTCCATAGATTTACTTCTATTTCTAATGGTTACTACTCTTCTATGTGTCCATATTCTCTCACTATTTAATATGGAAACTTTCTCTTTCTCTCTTTAGAATGTTTCTATTTTTCTCTCTTTGTTCGTTGTAGAAACATTCTTGTGTCTTCCAGTATATATAGATCATTTATGATCTTTGTTTAATAATACAATGATTATTTTACCATAATATAGTTGGGTAATTATCCAAAGTGATTACTTGGGTAGTTATCCTAAGTGTTTATCTTGGGTAGTTGTCCTAAGTAGTTAGGCAAAGTGGTTATACTAAGTAGTTACAAGTTTGTTATCAAGAAGTAAATACAAGGCCATTGGTTATGTAAAGGGGAAGAACTTTTTGCACAAAGGGGATACTATGGAGAAATTTATTTACAGATTTTTGGATTTACATTATGTACAAAAGTATCTTTGAATTTGGATATCTTCAAAGAGACAATAAAGAATGCATTTATTCGTATGTCTAGATGTATTTTTTAGTTATTATTTTTGATTTATCGTATGTTAAGTTAGTAATGTCTTTTTGTATTTATGTAATCCTTTGGTCTTTGATTCAAATGATTTATGTAATTGATGAAGATCAATTATGCCTTGGTACCTAAACTTGAATGTGATAAGATAATTTCTTTCCTCATATGTTGAGATTTGTTATCCTTAGTTCATTATTGCATATTCAAACATTATTTGCGTTGCTACCCCATTTGTAATCTTTCTACAATGTAAGGCTCAACTAGTATTCATATGTTTGTTGTTGGGGTTTCTCTCTTTAGTTTTGCTTTGTCTCCTTTATGTACTTTCACATGAAACGTATATAGAAATAAAAATACCCCTATCATACGAGGGAGTTGCCCCTCTCAAGCATAGAGGAAGGTTGAAGTTTGATAGTGATCGAGCTCGAATCTATCCAATTGTCGTTACAGTTGTCACTGCTCCTCAGGTGAACAGGGTCATTTTCAAAGAAATGCTCACGGTGACAAATATGTTTACCAACAAAACATATTCTTTAGATCGGTTAGCCCATAGAGGTTAAGGGTACTCCAATCCGTGCCTATCTTCATTGGCTTTGCTTGTCAAAATAGGATATTTTTAAGGCTTGTAAGCTCAAGCAGCCATTCTAGAAGATCAAATTCATTGCTTGATATTGTTTGGGTCCTTGTAGAACATTCAAAACAGTTTTTGTTGCCTAGCGAAAGACCATTGGTTGAGTTTAGACATTGGAGACTTGCTTTGATGTTGTCCCTTGTAGGCCTTTGGATGCCCAATACTATTCTTCTAATAAAATCTTTTCCATTGAGGAGCATGGTCTGACAAGTGTCAACCTAGAGTGATTTCTTTTGTGAATTCTATAAATGACTTGGGGATATGGTTGGCCCTAATTTGCTCATGATGTACTTAGAGGCCTCGTAGTCTAAAATGCTTGGGTTTCAACTCCAATGTTAATAAAGTAAATATCGAGTTTCTCCTAGAGGCCATCACAAAGTTGATTACCAATTGGAGGCCAATTTTTTAATACCTTGGCTAGGTATTATCTCCAAACTCTCAAATGAAATCTCAAAAAATATTGAACAACAAATGCATGCAACTGATTCTATCGAACATTCAACAAATAACCAACAATTCATCCAATATAAAAAATTTCAATAATCTCAGGTTTGTTATTGCATTATACATCGACAATACAATAACTATTATTATCACCACAATCTAATCTTAAAAACAGTATTACAGTTAGATTGGAAATACTAGACCAGAAATGCAATGTAAGCACAAGTGAGACACTTGAAATGATGCCTCCATCACAATGGGTTTTCGTCCACCGTCTTCAGGCTTGTGGGTTTTCGTCCTCCAAGCAAGCTGAAGCTGATGCTTCCAATTGAGTCTCCGAGAGAGATCAATAACTAGATCAAAAACCAAGAAAATAACCAAGCATGAAGAAATGAGCTCCTCCTTTGCCATTTAAAGACCCAACTTGTGACTCTTCAACTTTTGTTTTCCTGTCCCTGTCTCTCATGCCAACTCATCTCTTATTCACTCTCTTTTTAATTAAAATTGATTTAATAATTCTGTATTAAGTCCTCAATGGTCATAAATTGGATTGGCCTATCACTTTTTTATGTCCTAGAAAAAAAGGGAATATTATAGTCCTCCCTCCTTGAGATTGATTGCTCTCAAACAACTGCATGCATGCAACCATGATACCTAAGTCTCATATCGACCTCATGAATACTGCTCAGAAAATCTGTTGCACTATTCTGATATGAAGGAAGGACTCAAAACCACAAAACCATTCACCGACTCCACATAAGGACAATATTTGAAGCATGCTAATACCAGGATCCCAAATCATGTCGTCATGACCATCATATATGATGAGATAGAAATGTATCAAGGAGCTATGTATATCACAATAGATTGTGACAACTCAGCCTAAATTGTTGATGTAAGAAACAAGCTTCTCAATAGCTGAAATCAACACCATGGGCACATAAAGTACAATATTGCCGTCATCAATCTGGAGAACCTCCAAATACATAGGTGCCACGAGTAAGAATGAGGTTGAAAAACCATCCCTGATGATCAAAACATGACTCTCATCAATCCTCCACCAAGATCTATTAAATGGCTGAAGTATGAAATCCATCCAACTCATATAAGTTGAAGTCTAGAACCATGTATGGTCTGTTTAAAGCTAAGTCACAAGGTTCGAATTCGAATTCGAGTTCGGCAACTATAAAATTCGAATGAAGTTCGGGAAAGAGTAAAAATTTGGGAAAAAATTCGAATTAAATTCGCCTTATACAATTTTAATTATTTTCTAGATGTATGTAATATATCTTATCAATTATCAAAATAGTAAAAATTGCTAAATCGATCTCACAACTTCATAAGCTTGATGAGACATTTATTAAGTACAAACTATAAGAAACATGTGAAATCACAATAGCAAAGATATTATTTTGTTGCGAAGGTACAATCAAAAGTCAAGACTTCATAGCTTCAAGAAAGCTCAAAGTCATCAAGAGCACTTGGCTCAGATGGTGTAGCATCATCATCAGTATCACTACCCAGTTCTTCCTCAAAAAAGTCAGGCTCATCTGCATCTAGTATTGTTGTGTCTTTTGAACCCTGTTGTTGTGAAGATGACTCATTTGTTGATTTGTTCATAAGCAATTTTAAATTGCTGCGAACATAGACAAGATCTCCCAACTTTCCACACAACAACTTGTTCCTCTTTTTGGAATGGATGTGGTCAAAGCAACTCCAATTTCTCTCACAAGCTGATGAACTTGCCCCTTGACTCAAAATTCGAATGGCAAATCTTTGAAGTTCAGGAGTTTCTGCCCCATAGCTCATCCACCATCTATAACCAGGCACCTCATCTCGTGTCATATCATATTTGGCTGCTCCTATTCCAAACATCCCTTCCGCTTTTCTGTATTTCCAACATTGTTCTCTAATTAGAGATGCAATTGTTGGATTTGGTTCAAATCTACTAATGGCTTCATAAAACCCTGCCATAATTTCAGCATCACCTTGTCTATCAATGTGAAATAGTTTAGGCTCCAAATAGCAAGCTGCTGCATGTAAAGGAGTGTGCATCATTTTCCATCTTGAATCAACAGTCTCCCATATCTCTATGTACTTTGCTTCCACATTATTTAGTGCTCTCTGAATTGCTTCCTTGCAACGATCCATGCTTTCATAAAGCATTCCAAGGCAAGGAGTGTCACCATCAACCATGCGGAGCACGTCGACAATTGGACCGCATATATTTAAAACCTTTGCCCCACTTTCCCAAAAGTTACTATTTAAAACAATTTTCTCTATGATCTTCCCTTTACCACTTTTTGAGAGAGTTGAATTTTTCCACACATTGGAACAGATTACAGATCTTAAAGCTGCCTTCTCTTCAACCACTCTTCTCAAAGTGATATAAAATGAAGCAAATCTTGTATCGCAAGGCCTCAACAACTCTCTAGATGCATGTTGCCTGTAAAGGTTCAATGTGAGACGATGATTTCGTATGAAATTCACAACTTCTCTTCCTCTATGAATTACTTCATGTATCCAAGGGAATTTTGCCAAATCATGTAGCAACAAATCCAAACAATGAGCTGCACATGGACTCCAATAAATTTCTGGGTACTTCTCCACAATCAGCTTGCCAGCTCCTACACAATTTGTTGCACTATCAGTAACCACTTGAACCACATTTGCAACCCCTACTTCAAGAATTGCTTCCTCTAATATTTGAAATATATATTCAGAAGTTTTTTTATGATTCATAGTGTCAATAACCTTTAAGAATACAACACCTTCAGGACAAGCTACTAAAACATTAATCAGTGGTCTTTCACAGATATCTGACCATCCATCACTCAATATGGTGCACCCTGTTACCTTCCAAGAGGCTTTGACCACAGCTAATTTATCAGTCACTCTATCTTTTGACTTCTCTAAGAGAGTTGTTCTCAAAGCCTCAGAAGAAGGAGGTATGTACCCTTTGCCAAACTCTCCAGCCTTTTGAAATACAAGACGATAAAGTGGATTTCTAGCTACATTGAATGGAATTGCACTAGTATAGAATAAATCAGCTAGTAAATCATCAACTACTTGTTTCTCACATGGTTTCCAAAAGCTATTTAGAGTTCCGCTCTCTTTTGTTGACTTTACAACTTGAGGTAGACATGAAGATGAAGGTATAGTGGATGTGAATCTAGAGACGTCTTCAATTCTTTGTTTCTTTTGTACATTCTTCATCTTTTGAGCAATAGAAGATGAATGTTCTTTCTCTAAAATCACTCTAAGCTCTTGGGTCACACCTGGACATGCGGTAACACCTCCACCTTTACCTGCCGTAATACCAAGCAGGTGATCCATGACCCTTGTTAAACTTCCAGTAATAACTTTTGGACACAAGTTACACTGAGCTTTATTAGGACCATTTTTAGTCACATGTTTCCATGCCTCCGAAGTTGATTTGTTGGGTGCCATATTACAATCTGTAGAATTAAAAACAAAATAATATATTATTATTATTTCAAATTTTAAAACAAAATAATTCAATAAATAATTTAAAAATGTTAATTTAAAATTAAACATGTTAAAAGGTCAACTTGTTACACTAATAATTATTATAATTCTATTATTTAAAAATTGAAATATAAATTTATAATTTATTAAACATAATATAATATATCTATTTATTTATTAAATTATAATAAAAATTATAAAGTTACAAAGCAAAATAAAGTAAATATATTAATATATATCTAATGGACTCTAATATTTTAAAAGTTATCTAAACTATATATCACTATTTTAAATCAATTTAAAAAAATAAATCTAATACTTAATTTAACTATTAAAAAATAAATAGCAAAGAATTATTAAAAAATTAAATTGATTACACAAAGTTAGAACTATATAAATTGAAATAAATTATTTATACAAATTATATCATGTAAAAAACTATATACAAATTATATTTAAAAACTATATTAAAAAAAAACAAAACTAAATATAAAATTAATACATATTGAAAATTAAAATTATAGAAAATAAAAACAAACTAATACAAACTATAGTAAAGTTTTTACATATTAAAAAAAACTGAATCGCCTTTTACAAAACGAATGGGAGTAAACTTTATAAACTTTATAATATGTAATATGATTCATAAGTTGGAGTATTAAAAAATTTAACCATACAAAAAATAAACGACTGCCAAAAAAAATCGCAGATTGCTGAGGACGACAAAGGGCACGGGCGACTGCAAAAAAAAATCGTTGAACCTTCACGAACTGGAAAAAAATTGCCGAACCTTTGCTGAACCAGAGAACGCGTTGCGCACGAGTCACGACGAAGGGCTAAGAAACGGTGTTTCCGTTCAGGAAATTTATTTGCGTGTTTCGTTTGAGGGTTTGAATGGCATTTTATAGTTTTTCTGCACGCCTAAACCTTGTAAAAGGAAATTTCTAAATGCATTCAACTCCGCTTGGAAAGTCCATTTGTCTTAGCCGAATCCACAACGATTTTTAACGATTTTTTTGGGATGGTTTCAAATTCGGCAATATCTGAATATCAAGCTTGATATTCGCCGAACCTTGTGACTTAGGTTTAAAGGATGAGCAGTAGTAGTCAATTCACCACACCAATCCTGTGACCAAGATTTACCGCTAGGAACTGTAACTGGATCCAAAATTTTGAAGTCAAGATCATCTTCTTTATGACAATCAAGAGGAGCTCCCTCATTTATCTCAAAAAGTGGATTATCAGAAATCCAATCGACATCTACTTCAAACAAAGGGTTGTCTACCAGCTGAATGTGATCTGAAATTTTGGTACCTGGTCTCTTGGGACACCTATCCAAGTCATAAGTCTGCTGAATGCTATCAAGTTCGTTAATTACTTCTTGGAAGAACTCTTGCTTCTCTTTACTCTCATGTTCCCTAGTTTGATTTGTGACCCTAACCTGATTTTGTGCCTCATGAAGAGCAACCTGTATATCATCCAATGCCTCCTGAGCATCCTTAAGTTTCCTGAGGAGCTCCACAATCTCATTCTTTCCCTTACTCCATTGATCAACATATATTCCAGCAACCTTAAGAATATAATCCCTATCGGACAGCAAGCATAAATAATTTGATTTCATAGATTCAAGGGCTGTTTTGACTATCTGCAAATCAGCAACAACTAAATCTTCTTCCACTCCCTTTTGAGCCTTCCTATGGAGATCCTCAATAATTCTATGAGTGCTGTCATAACGTATCAAAGATGCCACAACCATGCCTTCACTAACCTTCAGCTTTTTTTTAAGGCATGCATCTCATTATTGTCATCTTGACACAATTCATCGTCTTGTAGTGTCATCTTGGACTGTTCCTCGAAGTTAATATAATGTGTAAAAGAAACACATGGTTCATCACACCTCTCAAGAATATAATCGTATGCCTCAATTTCCTTTTTCCTTTGATTTGCATGCAAAGGCAAATATGTTGCTATGTTATCATTTTCAGGCTATTACTTTGAGTAGGACCACCCTCATCAAATTGTTTGCTAACTTCATCAAATTGTTTGTCAAGAATAACCTCCAAATCACCAATGTAGAAACTTATATGTTCCTTATCCATCTTCTTCCCATCGCTGGTCTGAATCACTTTACCTTCCTCCTCACTGCTATAATTCCCATAAAGCCTCGTAGGAGTTTCTTTAACCTGTAAACCCATGGAGATCAACTCACTATCCGTCACAAGATCCTGAAATTTGTTGATTCTATGCTTAATTAACTCCCCCACTATGCTTAATTAACTTCTCCACGAGCTCGAAGGCTGTAGATGAGAGCGTAAACTTGAACAATCTTTTGCAATATTTATGTTCCCTCCTCCAAAAAGCTAACAAGGTTGACTGGAACATCTTGCAGATTTCAACATCTGCATCAAAAATTGAGTATATAATGGTGTGTATGGTAGCCTTTACTTTCCCTGAATAGTGCTTCCTAATTCCAAAAAAGAAGCAATATAACAGCTGAAAAATTAAATTGTTGCATTCAAGGTCAATCATAATGTAAATTTTTCTCTTCTCTGCCATGATATCTAAAATCTTAACCTTCTTGGCAAAAGTAGGGTTTTTGTCATCATGTAATCCCTCTAAGTTTTCCACAATTAGCTGCAGAACTTTCCTCAACACATCATCGTTATAGGCTGCTATAGGGGCTGTTATTTGCATAATCTCCCTGAGACATAAAGCAACTGCAAGCCTCACATCTTTATGTGGATGTTCCATGAACTTGGGCTGGACCAAGGTTAAAATGGTAGGCTGTAAGGCCCAATTTAGGAGCCTACAGTCTGCCTCCTCAGCACTAGTCAAATACATTTCTATCACCTCCAATTCCCAGCAAATGGCGTCTAATGAGTTTATGGAGTCTAATTGCAATCCAGCCATATATAACCAGTTTCCCAATTCCATTTCCTTCGGCAAGTCTCTGAGCTGTTCAACATTAAAGGTCTCATTAAATTCAGAAGAAAATACCTTGTTCTTCAGATTTTCCATTGACTGAAATTGAGGAAGTACAAAAAGTATAGTGGTTGACTTGTACAATCTGTGAACCCCAAATTGAAGCGAAAATGTTACTCTACTCACCTTCTCCGAATGTGTTCCTTTTACCAGTTTATTGGACTGGCTGTGCTGCTCTTTGCAGGTCTGTTAATGTTGCCAGTAATCAGAATATCTGCCTTTAATTCTCTCTGTAATATTCTCAATACTGAGCTATATGAAATTAAGCTTGAATTTTTATCTGTGCAACCAGTGGGTGATGCCTGACCTCTATTTATTTGCAGGCAGAAATACACTGCTAGTACCCATATTACTGATAATTATGTGTACAGGAACTTCAAATACAGAGACCACAAGAGTGGCGTTGCTTCAATGTTAAGTCCACGATATACAGGAGACACGGTGTTGTTCTCAAGAATGCCAAACATATAACATTAACCTGTGACAAACATAGTTTTCAGTTTCTAAAATATCCACTCTCAAAGTATTGATTCCATCTTTATCTATCTTCACGGTGTGGGAAAATATTTAGAACAAACGCTGTTACCATTGATGAAGACTTCTAAATAGAATTGCACAAAAAATGCTTGTTTCCTTTGTGATTTTGCACAATTTATCAAGCACTTAACATACATTGCTAATGAAAAATCAATTTAAAACTTCAAAATATATCCACAAACTACACTTCCCAAATGTACTATTATTTCTTCTGCCTACCCAGCAGTCAGACCTTATGATATTTAACAACCACGGGATGGGCTTGATGATCATGATCATAGAGGCCTCAAGATGATATATTTACAAAACCTGCAACTTAGGTCAAATTTCATAGTAATTCATTTTCTCAGGTTCCACAGAGAAATCTCTACACAAACAACCAACCACAACTTGGAATTTCAATACAGTTTTTTCCCAAACAAAGCTTATAGTTTCCTCTATTCAAGCAGTCACAGAAAAATTGATTACACTCAGATACCTTCTTGCGGACCCAATATTCACGGCAAAGATTTTTTATCATGCAATCCACCTGACCAAGATCACTGTTGACATCTTGGTCGCTGACCAGAATTCGAAACGCCACAAAGAGAGCGAAATAACTATGCCAGTGAACACTATCACAGGCTGCTATAAAAATATCATTTCTGCAAAAAGTGGACAATCAAGATGGTTCGCACTCATATATTTTAGCCAATACAATAGTCATTGACTAAGTATCATATTTAATAAAATATGCTCTACAGTCCAAAGCTCCATGTCAAAGTTCAGTTATGCTCCTTGTTTCATAGTTGCTAGCTCCTGCAGTCATTTCACTATGTAATGGATTTGATCTACCCCTTGCTTTTAAACAGGATTATCAGATTTGGTGTCTAAATGAGAAGTCCGAATCTATCAGACAACAACAACTGTATAAGCAACAGGTTGGATGATGACTTTATTTGCCAGTATTCAATTTAATAATTCCCGTATTCCGCCAAGAAAGTCTGTTACGGAGGCTATAGACTCAGAAATAATTAAATGACCCCGCACAAGTATTAAGAGTCATCCCTTAATTTAACAATAGAAGCCGAAATATTCAATTTATCTGTATCGGTCCATGACTGTAATGAAAATTTCCAGTCCCAAACATTAGAGCCCAATAAAATATAGAGAGCGAGTTATTAACCAATAGTATCATAACCTTGTATATTTCCCGTGAACTTCATGGATGACAATATTAGCTTGATGGCTCTGCGAACACAGGAATAGGCTATGCGTTTATTTTCTATGGTTGTGAGAACCAACCAATAGATTAAAATAATTTCTCTCTTCGACTTCCGAATAATTACCCCTCACCCCATCAACGAGTCAACAAGAGAAGATGGTAATGGGCTGCCAAGAAAGTGAAAAGCCTGCCCAAAAAACTTGTGCAAGAAATTTCCTGAATAGTTCAGTCTTCCAGAAAGACCAGTTCGCGTTAATCCTCTATCTCAATTGTTTCTAGTTTCAAGGACTTCATCGTATGTGCACAGTATAAATACTTTGGAAAAAAATGGCTCACACGGTAACTCCAGTCTTTATCCTGTTTCCGCTGATATATCTGGCCCAAAAATTGTATCGTCAAAAGGACACAACCAATTTTGTGATGAAGCCTTCCCACCGCATAGTTTTACGGTAACCTATATCCTGTGGTAATGTTTTCAAGAGGCTTGATAACTTGAAATAGTCTACTTAACACACAAACTGAACATCCTGCAATACAAATTTTTCCAAGTTTCACGACACAACAAATTGCACTGCAATGGAGGCCCGACTATATATCTTAAACTATTATTAAATCTGAGTCTTCTTAAACTTTAACGCCGCCAAGTATGAGCATATCAATTGAAGCTATTAATCTCTAAAAATTTCCTATTCAGAACTGTTATTCCAATCTTTCTTTCTCAACAGTTACAACGAGGCTCACAATCATGAAGAAGAATTCAATCTTTTATTTATTTATTTTAAGAATCACTGCATATTATATTTAACTGCATGAGCCCATAAATTGATAGTTAAATCTCAAACAATCTCCTCTGAATATATCCGCTGAGAAAACTTCTTCAGATACATATTCATAGGACCACACAGGCTGGTAGAAGAACCAACTCTGATACCACTGTAATACCCTGGCTGGGTGTTATCTCCAAACTCTCAAATGAAATCTCAGAAAATATTGAACAGCAAATGCATGCAACTGATTTTATCGAACATTCAACAAATAACCAGCGATTCATGCAATATAACAAATTTCAATAATCTCAGGTCTGTTATCGCATTATACATAGCAATACAATAACTATTATTATCACCACAATCCAATCTTAAAAACAGTATTACAGCCAGATAGGACATACTAGACCAGAAATGCAATGTAAGCATAAGTGAGACACCTGAAATGTCGCCTCCGCTGTGAGGCACCTGAAATGTCGCCTCCACCGCGATGGGTTTTCGTCCACTGTCTTCCGGCTTGTAGGTTTTCATCCTCGAAGCAGGCTGAAGCCGAAGCTTCCAATTGATTCTCCGAGAGAGATCAATAACTAGATCAAAAACCAAGAAATTATCCAAGCATGAAGAAATGAGCTCCTCCTCCACCTTCTAAAGACCCAACCTGTGACTCTTCAGCTTCTGTATTCCTGTCCCCGTCCCTCATGCCAACTCATCTCTTATTCACTCTCCTATTAATAAAAATTGACTTAATAATTCTGTATTAAGTCCTCAATGGTCATATATTGGATTGGCCTATCAGTTTTTAATGTCCTAGAAAAAAGGGGACATTACAAATTTCTTTTTTTGTATGCCTCCAAAAAAATTTGGTTATGTTTGAGGCATCAAAAATCTACAAATGGCTGCCTTTAGTTGTGCTGCCTTAGCAGACACGTCTTATTAGAGGAAAATACATTTGGAATGATATAGTTACAGTTTGGCAAGTAAGGAAGTGTGTTAGAGTGTCTTGGCAACTTGTCCTTTTTACCAAGTTTGAATTTGAAAGGATACACTGATCTTAAATCAAATTCAGCTTGAAACCAAACCCAAAAGGAGTTGGTTGTAGGATATATCTGTAACAGAGATGACCAACATTTTTTTTCTTCCTCAAATTTTGTGTATAGGATTTCCAACTTGTGACACTGGCCATTTTAATTTTTGTCTTGACTGAAGCCCTGGTTGAGCTATATCCATCCCAACACCGTCTGCCTCACGTCTTGTTGAGTTATAAGGATCTCTTGTGACATAATGAAAGATGGTCTTCCCGTTACTCTACATCCAGTACTTCTGAATCAATCTAGGCACATTTAGATGTTTGTAAAAAAGACAATTTATAGGAATCATTCAACAAAGGTCCAGATAGGTAGGCTTGACCATATGTTTAACTTTTGCGCTACGTTTGCATTCCGCCAAGTGTGCTGTTCTTTATGATATCCATTAGTTTCCTGGAAAAGCAATCCTTTTCGAACCTATCTTTTTCCATCAAACATGAAGAAGAGATCACACATCGTTGAAGGAATTAAAAGTTTAAATAGGTTTTGAAGTAACATCCCATGCTATTTTAATTGATTTGAATGTGCAAACAAGATAGCCTTAATGTAATTTTCCCAATTGGACAACCTTAGGAAGTATGCAATCTTTCTAATATGTGCAAGCCAAAATGATGAAAACTACCAAATTAGACTGCTAACCCCAATGAAATAAATTCTGTTCAGCAGTAAAATTAGCAGCAATTATTAGGAACAATCAAAATATTTGAGAATGAAAAGCAAGATCAGACATTCCACATGTTATGAACTTTGGAATCCCTCACAGGCCAGAATATTTAAGTATGGCAGTGGATCACTGGCTTATATGAACATGAACGGGGGGTGTAAACACCAGGGGCAGTTATAAATTCTCAGATCTAATCTATGGGAGCTGAAAATCAGGATATTCTTAAATCCTACTCCTTGGTATGTTTTGATTTAATGCAATAATGCAATGATAAACAGCAGGATGATCTAACCAGGCTGCTGGCTACGGGGCAACTTAAATATACTCGTTACCGGTGTTTTCAGTGTATTATATCTACACTGTGAGAAGGTGTATTCTTGTGGCACCGCAGACGGCACCATCTAACCAGGAATTTATACCCAAAATTGATGCAATATTAAACCTCTATTAATGCTGCTGATTAGCTATTATTAATGTAATAGCTGCTAATTTATTTGAATATTGTTATAACAGCACATCAAGAAATGACTGGATTTCAGAATATATTTATTAAAGCAAATACTCACCCACAATAGTACCATTCAGTAGTATTGAGCAGGGCTTGATGATAGCCAAGGGCAGTGGCTGTTAGGAATGCAAAGATCAATCCCTATATGGTATGGTGGGTGTAGGTAGTATGTTCGGGCTCAATACAATGGCAATCACCACCTTTTAAAGTCTATGGAAAATAAGCTGGAATTCTTCACCAATGTCTGCAAACCCTCATAAATCAACAACAATATCTGAAGCCTCTCTGAAATCAACAATTGTACGCAGCTGGAAATATTATATTAAGAAGGTCCAATGGCTGAAATTTCTGACAAATGACAACGGTATTAAAACTTCTTCAAAATGAATAATCCTATTACTCTACAATGACAATAAGAGTGGAGTAATGACTGAAAATGCTAATTACATACAGTAGATCCAAACAGGGCAAAACCATGAAATGATGAACAACAGCAATAATGATGTAAAACCTGCGATTCAAGTGCTGACAATCCTTTCACAAATAGAAAATGGCGGTTTCAAATAGAGTTTCTTTAAAATACTCAATTGATCCACTCCTTGACAAGCAAATCTTCAAAGAATCTTCAACAAATCAGCACAAATCTGATCTGCAGTTGGAATTGCCTTTTGTGGACAAAAACGTTTTTGTCTGCAAATCCAATAACAGAAACTAAAAGGGTTTTCGTTCCTTTGGATCCTTACACCAAGGGTTTTTATCTTTGAATGCTTCAATCTATGAAATAGAAGGAATAAGAAAATTACAAAATCAGATGATTTATTTTGAGCAATTTACTTTCTTTCATACTTACATTTTGGCCCCCTGTTAGAATTCATCTTTCTATCCAAGTTTTTAAAAACAAATTTTAAATCTAATATTAAAGTTGCCCTTTTGAAAATAAAGTGAATCAGCCTAATCTTAATTTTTTAATTTTAATTTCCCTTATTTTATCTCTTAGCCAATGTGGAAAAAAAAGGATACATGTTAGATGAGCATGCTATAAGAACGTTTATCAGTGCTGTTAGATTAGATAAGATAAAGATAAGATGAATTTATTGATGTGCAACAAGAGACCACAAGGGTCTAAGGGACTGAAAAGTGTAAAAGAGAAAACCGCCACCAACAGGAGCATCATACGGTGTCTGCAAGAAGAATAGGACAAGAAAGCAAGAGATCAAGAACCAAAAGAAGACTAACTAACTACTCCTCATAGGCGAGAAGTAGTCAAGAACCAAGGGGTATTGCCTCAGGCAAGTGTGAACCCTTGATTGTCTCAAAGACCCATCGGAGGTGGGATGGTGTTGCCAAGTATACCCACAACGAGGTCTCATGGACTTGATATGACCCAAAGAGTGGCAAAGGGGCTGCTTCGTCTCTTGGGTTGGGCCCCCAAGAGCAAAGGAGGAGGTGATGAGCTAGTCAGACGACTACACAAAAGGTAGCTGGAGCTGTAGGATGTGATCATGGAGCCGCAAGGCCTCTTGAGATTAATTGCAAGGCACTGCTGATCAGTATGTCTAAAGAAAGACGAAAGGGATCTGCACTATCTGAACAATTAGTAAAACCTCCCTTTGATCTCATAGAAAATGGGACAATGGAAAACAAAATGTGTCTTAGTTTCCACAACCCCAAGTTGACAAAGATGGAAGATCCTCTCCTCCCTATCAATATGATGATTGATCTGAATACATAATCGATAAGAACCCACTCTGAAAGAACCCAAAGAGATGCAGAGGGCATGTATCCAATGGTGAGTGAGGTACCAAGGGTGTACAATAACCTCATCTTGAATAATCATGAAGTGCTCAACGTTGAAAGCCATTTCCGTCCAAAGACACCCCAAAGGATTAGTCCAAGTTGTGATAATATGCTGCTTATAAATGTCGGTCCTGACGTGCTTGTTCAACTCCTGCTGAGAGGGAAGGAGGTGAGCAGGGGTGTCCAAAGAAAATTGGAAGGGAGGAAGATGGTCCATCGAGATCTCAACTGAACCAAGGAAAGCAAAAGCTTGAGTGAACCAACATTGAGCCCTACTAGCTAAAATAGATCTCGCAATCGCCTCAGAGGAGCAATGGGCCAGGTAGGAGTATTTGAACCAACTTTAAGAAGAGTCAGCGAAGCCCTATAGCCAATGGAGAAACCAAACTAGATCGAAGATGGTCCCAAGCCTAAAAGGATGAGCACCAAACTAAGCCAAGATGACATTGAGAGAGGTGGACCAGTGACATTTGATAATGTGTCAAGGAGGGTTTGCACCTGCTCCACAGAAGCCCAATAAGACTCAAGCAGAGGACCCCACAGAATGAACTCGTAGAGGACAGTCACTTGACCAAAGAGTCCGGAAAGGACATCTTGGTAGTGGTGTCCTAAAAGTGATGTCTAAAGCAATGTCTCTGGAGCTAGCCAGGGAGCCAAACCTCTTTTTCACTCAGGGCTGTATTGGAGGTCTCAAACTGAGGTGGGGCCCAAAGAACTTAACCCCCAGGTAAGTATAGGAGGAAGTGATCTCAATCTCCTCACCCTAAAAATTAAAGTGGAGATGTGAGATCTTCAAGCAGTTGAAGACCATCACCCATGTTCACCACCAACTGCTGAGAATTGCAAAAGGAGGCCAACCCATGAAGAAGCCACTGGAGCCCCCTCGGGAGGAAGCTAAAAAAAACAACATCATCTATGATCAACAAGATAGAGATCTAAGACCGGATGTAAGTAGCATCCATCACCAGGGAGCAAGAAGTCCTGGAGAAAAGTCTCTAACTCATCTATGTAGATACCAAAGAGAGTAGGGGAGAGGGCTCACCTTATGGTGCTCTGAATACAATTTGAGAACCCTTGAGGAGTCCTGAACCTGCCCATAACATGCTCATACAGTCCTACGATAGCTATCAAAAGAACCTCAAAAATCCCAAAATCCCTAAGTTTTTGAAAGAGGGTTATCCTGGGGACATAATCAAACTTTTTGTGAAAGTCTACAAAGGAGTAGTAGATTTTCGCTAAGTGGTCCGCAAAGTCAGAATATGGTCCATGGTCTAGAAATTAGTCTGGAAATCGGCCTGCCCCTTGGCCCGATAATGTTGACGGTCAAGCTCCTTGGATAAGATAGTGTTAAGCACTGTGGCGTACAGTTTGACAAATGTATACCCAATCATGATGGTCCTATAGTTGGTTGGGTCCGAGATCAACCCCATCTTATATATCGGGTAGATAATGTGTCATGACCAAGAGTTAGGGAAGCCAGTACAAACCACTTTGTTTTAGATTTAGGTAAAAACAGGTTTTGAAGGGGACTCGAAACCCTTAACAAGAAATCAAAAGATAAACCATTAAGTTCCACCAGGTTTTACAAGGGCCTGAAACCTACAGTTTTAAAAGATTCAAAATCAGGTTTTATAGAGACCTGAAACCACAAGAAAAAACCAAAAAACGAGACTAGGTTTTACAAGGACTTAGAACCTAGTTTTAAAACAACAAAACCAAATAAAAAACCGAGACAAACGACCAGAAACCAGGACAACTACCAAGACAGAGACTAGAAACCAGAAACACAGAAAAACTACTATTGTAGTTCTTTGATCATTTGGAGCACCTCTTTTCCAGCCTTTACGGTACTTTGGATAGTATTAACTGCAGATCCCACAGTGCCCTCAACAGCTTTTTTCCTGGAGCTCTGTCTGGTTCGTTTACTTGGACCACCTAGAGATATGATTTCTTCATTAGTTCTTTTCCCTAGGCTGGCAGTAGTAGCACAAATGCTAGAAGTTACCTGCTCCATCCTATTACCGCTTTCTTTGATCAATAAATGGAGCTTGTTTTCATATTCCTTCAGTTTGTCCGGTATATTACCAATCTGAGTTTCCATCTGGGTGGTCTTTGTGTGATCAGTTTCTTGGTTCTACTCCATTGTTGTGACTTTTCTTTTCAAGTTCATTAATTCATTATACACCCAGGAGTTAGCTTGAAGGGAAGAGTCCGCCTTGAGCTTTGTTGTATGCAGGAAAGAAAGCCTAGCATCTATACCAACATAATCATCCTTATCCTTCTCCATAACTTCCTTACCCATAGACTCATTCTTCCCTTTCCTTATGTTTTCCTTCACTGTCACCATATGTAAACCCAAAAACTATGGCATAATGTCGTGGACTATAAAACCACCTTACCTTTCCTTTCCTTTTTTCACATTTTCAGCATCTTCCTCCTTACCCTTCTCCATTATTTCTTCTTCATCCCTCATTCCCAGGGATTGTTCACTCTGATTGGTATCCTTTCCACCAAAATTACCTGACCTAGTATTTTTATCATTGCTTTCATCCATCTCCTCCTTACCAGATTCACCCTTACCACCCGGGTAACCTTCCAAATTAGAGCTGAAATCTCCCACATCCGTGTTCTCCTCACCCACATTTTTTTCTTCATTATTATCTGAGTTATTAGACTCAATAATCTCTTCCACATTTTTTTGAGGGGTTTCTTGCTTCAGATTTCATCTTTTCCCACTAACCCCTTTCTCACCTTTATTCTTCCTAGAGTAGGTTTCAGTAACAGAGCCCTTCTTTTTATCAGAAATAGGGGAAGACACAATAGGCTTGTTCTTACAATAATTCTCGATCAGTAAAATTAACCCTTCATGAAGAATCGGGCGGGGGTCTTTTTTTCTATGAACTCAGAGACTATGAAGTAAAGAAAATCTCAAATAAAAAGGAAATGAGATTCTATCTTTATGCCTAAAGTGGTTCAGAAACACAAAATGAAATTTATGAACGCGTTTAGCTCTACCATCTAAGATAAAGTACTCACGAATGCATGAAAGCACATCCTGCCAGATAACCTTGATTTGGCCAGTTCGTAAAAATCACCATTCTTCTTCAAGTTCTTTTCCTTCTTGTCTGTTTTCGGGAACTTCTTAAACGTTGCGTTTGAAATACTCGTTTCCTTACTAAATTTTATGCCATCCTTTGGGAATCCCGTCACCTCAGTAATAAAGTCTTCCGTCAAATGCATCGTTACTTCATGCAGAGAAACCCTATCCTCCACCCAGTTTTTGAAGAAAGCCGTAGTGACATGAGGTTTACATCCATGAAGTCGCTCTAGATAATTGGTAACCTTCCCCTTATGTAGAATTTGCCAAACATAATTTTTGGCTTTCCAAGCCTTGCAGTTATTAGGCTCCTATTTATGTGGTTCTCCGCCCATTTCAGAAGACTTTGTTATGCTAAGGAAATCCAGAGTTGGGTGAAGAAGAAGAAATAAAGAAAAAACTAGAACCAAGGTATTCATAATAACAGTTAAGGCGCTCATAAAAACAAATACTTGTGAAGCCAGGATTGAAGTCACATTAATGTACTTTCTTGGGAACGTAACTCTGACTTCCGTATCTACACCTACAAATTTCATTATATTTCTAATCTTGGCAAATCTTTCCCTCCGTTGCGTGAACTCTATCATAATTAATGAGAGATTTCAAATCCATATCCTTGCTTAAATCATCATGCCATGTCATCTTACACTCTCGTTGAACAGCTTTGTTGGTGATCCAATCAGCCACTTCATTACCTTCACGGAAAGAATGGAAAATAAATACTTTCTCAAATTTAATCATTATTATTTAATTTCCTTTACACAATCTTTGATTGACCACGTGACCGAACTTTTCCCATTTAGCATATTAACAATGTTTAAGGAATCTCCTTCTAGCCAGAGATTCCGGAAACTAGTTTCCACAGCAATCCTCATAGTATAAAGAGCTGCAGTGGCCTCAACTTTATGGCTATTAGATATTCCAATAGGTATAGCAATAGCATCTATTATTTTTCCTGTATGATCTCTCAAAACTCCACCACAACCCGCTTTACCTGGATTTCCCTTAGTAGCTCCATCAAAGTTCCCTTTAAGCCATCCCATAGGTGGAGCCTTCTATCTAGTCTTTAGTCCAAGGTCTTCTTTCTTCATATTAGAATTTGTGGAAAGCATCAGGTTGTCAATTTGAAAGTGTTTATTATAGTTCCTCTGAGCCTTAAAATTTTCCTTTATTGCCCTGACAATGTTTTGTCCAAGCAACCAATCTGGCATTTCTTTATTTCGAATGATTCTGTTATTTCTTTCTTTCCAAATACCCTACGAAAGATGGGGGAGGGTAATTTTCCATAGGAAAACAATATCAGTATCCTTAGAGGGACAGATCCAACTTTTAAAACATAGCTTTGCATTGTTTTGATGGACCCAAGAAATATTCCAATAGTTGAGAATAGAGCTCCAAACTTATTAATTGAAAGTGCAATTCAAAAACAAGTGATCTCTGTCTTCAAAATCTTCTTTACAAAGACTGCACCTATTAACCACATTTATGCCTCTTTTTTGTAGATTGTCCAGAGTTAGAATTTTATTTTGGAGTAGGATCCAATAAAAGATATTTATTTTTGGTATAAGACCTTTAATCCAAGCTTTTGTCCAAATTGGTTTATTACCTTTCTCTTTTGAATTGAAAACAGAGGAAACTTTGAACTGACCACTAGGATCAGCACTCCATATCATCTTATCCTCTTGAAGGGGATGCAAGGAAAAGGCATTCAACATGATCTAGATATTGTGAAAAACTTGGTTAACATCAACAAGGTTGACCCAATTATTATTATGCCAATAGTGTCCCACAAGAGTCCCAAACAATTGTTTGCATCTATCCACTTGAGTTCTATCCTCAAAGTCCTCAATCAGGGGGTGATCCTTTATCCAAGTATCATCCCAAAATGAAAGATCCCTTCTGCTGATCTGCTGTAATTTTATATTTTTAAATCTGTTTTCTTGTTTATTTATGTTTTCTTGCAAAACTAGACAGAAGTGCAGAAAGGTTTGTTTGTTTTTTATGGTTTTATAACATAGAAAAGAATAGGGAACAACAACCATGAAACAAGATTGAAATAAATAAGTTATTTAGTAAAACTCAGAATTATTACAAACTGTACTAGGCAGATTTGTCTGAATTATAGAGCCAAGCAATAAATCCAATGCATTTCCCAAAGCTCACATACAAATTTGATGTCAAACTGGAAGGTGAAGATCGTTCTTGAATCCAGCATACATTTAGAGGTGAATACAAGCAATACTCTATACACCACGTGGTGTATCTGCTGCAAATGGCGTCCCATAGGCTGCAATGAACCACGTCCCAACTGGAAAGATGATATGCCATGCTGAAACCCCAATGAGAATTGATGCCTCTGTCCTTAATCACCATGCACAATGCTAAAGAGATTCGGTGCCAAAGATTGCTGAGGGCTACGTCCCAGCCAATCACTAACTTGGGGTTTGCGTCCCAGACTAGAAATTGTCCATTCAAAGCAAATTCATAAACAAGTTGTCAAATATGCAAAAGATGATCATAAAATGAAGCTTCCATCTCCTTATATCCCCTCTCAATTGTAAATCGAACCCTAAGTGTCTCCAAGTGGCATTGTGTAGTGGAAGTGTTATAATTTCTTATTTTAAAGTGGTTATGTTACTAGAAAATGACCTTTTTCCTCATAGATAGAATTCCGTTCACTGAATTGCCCTAAAACCAAAGGGAAAGATTTAGAGAATTTCGAGGCCTTTCCAACGAGCTATCACAGCATAGGATGTGCATCCCGATGAGGCCAAAAAACCCCTTATTACTCCAAAATGGCTAAAACTTAGCCTTATTTAATTATTAAATGCTAACTTAGGAAATATTAAAATATAACCCAAATAGCCACAAAATGCCCAACTGACATCACAAACCATAAAATCATCTTGTCACCTGTCTGTGACTGAAGTCGAAAATCAAGGATCCATTGGCAGTCTCATCCCTAAAATCTAGGGGTGCTCCTGAAATTCAGGAAACAAACCCTATCCCTCTGAAACTAAACCCAAAGAGCAATCTCATGGAGACCCAACCCTGGGCAAGATCATACTTCCTAAAAATAGGAACTGCCTCCTAAAAACAAGGAACATCTCCCAACTGATCAATAACTGCCAAAACATCAACTCCCCAACACTGAATAACCATACGGGGTCTCTATCCAACCCTGTCAGCCTACAAGACCCCATAATAAGCTGACTCACATGTCTCTGCTAGACTGAGCTAAAAGAGGGGACATGACACAAAATCTGACTTTAAACCCATTTCCAATTTTCCATGAGCAACCTTTACTTAGGGTATTCTTAGTTCCCTGAACAACCCCCCAAATAGCAGAGGGGGAAAGAACATCAAGAGAAGACAAAAATTTAGGTAAAGAATTAGCATAAAAGAGGTATTTATGTTTCCATATTGTACTCCATTCCTTATCATCATGATATACTCTCCATCCTTGTTTAGCCAAAAGAGCTCTATTTATATTTCGCATTGATCTGATTCCCAAACCACCTTCCCGAATAGGTTGATAGATTTGATCCCAAGCTATTAAAGCCATTCTCTTTCTTTCCTCAGTTCCAGACCATAGAAAATTTCTTTGGATTTTACCAATAGTATCTGCAAATTTTGCTGGTATTCTAAAAAGACTCAAAGCATAAGTAGGAATACTTTGAAGGCAAGCTTTAAGGAGCGTAATTTTACCTGCTTGACTCAAAAGGTTCCATCTTGCCAATTTCTTGTTAAACTTCTTTATGAGATCTTCCAAGAAAGAGTCTAGAACTTTAGGTCCCAAAGGGAGACCCAAATAAATATAAGGAAAAGATCCTATAGAACACCCTAAAATTTTAGCAATTTTGTTTTGTCTTGGAATAGGGGTGTTAATAAAAAACAAGGAACTCTTATTCCAATTAATCAATTGACTTGAAGCAGAGGAGTACAAATTAAGGGCTTTCTTAAGGTTTCTAGCTTCCTTGACATCAGCTTTACTCATGAATATAATATCATGAACAAATTGACCATGAGAATAAGTAAGAGGTTGAGAAGAAGGCTACAAACCTTTAATATCCCCTTGCGAAACCAGTTTCCCAATATATCTTCCCAAGCAATCAGCCATAATAATAAAGAGGATAGGGGATAAAAGATCTCCCTGTCTTAATCCTCTAGAGGGGCTGAAAAATTTAGAAGAGCATCCATTGACCAAAACAGCTATAGAAGTAGTGGAGATCAGCTGAGAAATGGCTCTTACAATCTTATTGTTAAACCCAAAAGCTTGCAAAATCTTAACAAGAAAACTCCATTCTACTCTATCATAGGCTTTTGCAATATCAACTTTCATGATGAATCCTTGATTGTTAGAACAAGATAAGGAATGAATAATCTCATGAGCAGTAATAATAGAATTAAGAATTTGCCTTCCTGGGATAAAACCATTTTGTTGATCAACAATAAGAGAAGGAAGCACCAAAAGCAACCTAAATGTGAAAATCTTTGAAATAATCTTATAAAAGGAATTACAAAGACTAATAGGTTTGAACTGGTCTGGAGAATCAGCCGCAATCTTTTTAGGAATAAGATACAGGAAGGTAGAGTTGATCTACTTAAGCATTCTCTTAGCTCCAAAGAATTCCTTTACAGCATCACATACATCTCTTCCAACTAGATACCATGCCTTCTGAAAAAAGAACATAGGAAAACCATCTGGTCCCGCAGACTTATCCCTTCCTAATGAGCTAACCGCTTTAAAAATCTCTTCTTCCTTAGGAATGGATCCTAACAATTTGTTTTGTTCTTCAGTAATTAAAGAAGGATTACCTTCAAGAGATCTTCTTGGTAGCTTGCATGAATATTAGGATCAGCTGTCATTAAAGAAGAGAAAAAAGAGACCATCTCTTTTGAGATATTCTTTTTCTCAGTAATCTTTAGATCACCCTTTTTAAGATATGCAATACGAGTTTTTGCTCTGTGCTTCAGGGTGGAAAGATGAAAAAACCTGGTATTCTTGTCTCCTTCATTCAACCAAATCGATCTTGATCTTTGTCTCCAATATATTTCCTCCTTAGTGACAATGTCATGGAGCTCAACCAGTTTTTCATTCTCTTCTCTAACAAGGTCAGAAAAGTAGCCTTCCTTCTGAATCTTGCCCTGAATACTTTGGAGGTCCTCCTTTAAAGTAGCTTTATTCTCAAATATATTACCAAAACATCTTTTATTCCATATTTTAACCTCCTTTTTAACTTTTCTTAATTTAGCAGCCACTCTGAAAAGAGCAGTTCCTTCAACATCTATATTCCACCATTCAACCGATTTACTCTCAAACTGTGGATGTTGCATCCACATTTTTTCAAACCTACAAGGAAAGTTTTTTTTGAAATTGATCTTTTCCGTAGTAAATATCAAAGGGAAATGATCAGACCCAATTTTTTGTAAAGCCTCCAATTTACAACTAAACTGTTTAGACCAATTAGGGGAAATAAGGGCTCTATGCAATCGGGCCTGAATACAATCATTACTAACCCTCTTATTACTCCAAGTGAACTCAATTCCATGAAGATCTAGATCCATTAAACCCTCTTTATTGATGAAATCCATAAGATCCAATCTACCATCCAGTTGGCCTGCATTACCTCCCTTTTTTTTTCATGATCATAGAGAGGAACATTAAAGTCCCCCAAAAAAATCCATCTACCAAAGTAATCTTTACTCTTTATATGAGAGAGTTTCCTAAACCTTTTTCCTGGAATTCTTTAAATTCAAAGCATACATATTTACAATATACCAAACATTTTTCTGGTCAATGCTAGTAATTTTGGCCACCATAAAATGTTTACTAGCATTTAAGACAATACCTGAGTAAATGGAATTCTTCCATAACATCAAAGTACCCCCTGAAGCTCCTTCTGAACTACTAGCTTTAATACAGTAATCTTTAAAAGACTTAATTTGTTCAGCTCTCTCCTTTTCCATTTTAGTTTTTTGAAGCAACAAAAAATCTGGTTTATGCTCTCTAACAAAATTCTTAACAACATCAAGTTTGTGACTACTATTCAAACCCCTTATATTCCCAGTAACAATTTTCATATTTGTTTTTTAGGGGTAAAATCTAGAATAGTTGCTTGTCGTTCATCAACAATATTTTGGATACTTTCCATTTCTTTGGTTTTCCTTGTAGATTTCCTTCCTGTTTTCTTTGGAGTTCCAACATTTGGTTTCACCTTGGTTTGCTGTTCCAATTTACTACTACAAGTCTCCACTCTTTTAGGGACTGAATTATTCTTCTTTTCTAGCTTTTTCCTTTGATTCGTTTTTTGTTTCAAGTCCTTGCCTTCCTCTTTTTTTTCCTCATATTTAGCATCATTCTTAAAGAGAACAATTTCTTTGCATAAAGGTGTCTCAAGAAGATAAGGGGAAGTAATGTGATTTTCAATCACATGAAGATTTTGGTCTTCTTCTTGCACCTTCGATTTGCTGCTATCCAATAGAATTTCACCCTCCTCTAATTCCTACATCTTTGCTAGATCTTCCCAGTTAGTCTCAATTTTTTGATAAACAACTATTTGTTTCATCATATCTATCATGATTTCTGTATTTTGCTCAGGTGAGGCAGAAGCTAGCATCTCCCCAATCTCCAGATTTTCACTGCTCAAGTTTTCCTTAAAAGCCGATTTTCGCATTTTACCAGATTTCTGAGAATCTAAGTTCAAGTTATCCTTCATATCTATCGCATGAATAACTTTAGGTTTCCACACTTTCTTTTGGACTTTTAACTTCTTTCTTTTTATCTTCCTTTTCAGTCTTAAAGGTGTTCTTTCCTTTGTTAGGACAGTTTTCACCCAATGGCCCTGTTTTTTATAGGCGAAACATGTATTTGGGAGATCTTCATAAATGACTTCCTGCACTCTTTTCCCCAGTTTTGAAATGAGTTCCACTTTTTCAGGGAGGTGATTCAAGTTTGCCACTTTCAAATATAACCTGGCGCTCTGAAGTTTAGATTTCGAAGCCGTTGCCTGATCCATTGCAATAAGATCCCCAAAGGATCCAACAATTCCTTTAAAGATATCTTCATGCCAAAACTCTAAGGGAAGGCTAGGAAGTCTAACCTAGATCAGAGTAGTTAAAAAGAAGGTATTGGACAAATCCATATTTGGCTCCCATTTTTTAATAGTGAGAATACTTTTGCCAAATGCCCATAGACCTCCATAGAGAACCATACTCATATCTTCTTTGAAATTAAATATAAAAGAAAAAAAAATCATTCAAATAGGAGCAATATCAACTTGACCACGAATAACCCATTTCCGTTTAACCATTTTTTTCAAAGTTTCTATATCTGGTCTCGCCCCCATAAATTTTCCCACAAGAGTAAACTCCATAGAGGAAACAGAGAAATCAACAATGGGATCCGGAATAAAAATTTGAAACTCACCTTTCTCCCAGCAAGCTTTCGATGTTACCAGAGGGAAGGTATATTTTCCACTTGGTTTCTTTCCAAACAGGGATGACCAAGTCTTTTGATCATCAACTCCTTTCCATGAATTTTGTGCTTTCCTTTCAATAATAGCCTCCACACTATCCAAAGGATTTTTCTCTTTCTTGAATACCTGGCCCGTCACGTGATTTGTAGTAGAAGGATCCAAAGAAAGGTCCCGGACCCCACAACTAGTGGAACCAGCATCTGTAGTTTTTTCAAAACAGGCCAGTTTTTTCTCAAATTGCCCTTTTGTCCCATCAAAACTTAGCAAATTTCCCCAAGATCGCCCTTCTGTCCTGCTTGGATCTGTTCCTCCCGCAAGATTCTCCCCTACTAGTTTCTCGCCCAGAAGAGCGCTAGACAATTCAAAAACAGTCAGAGCGCCAACCATCCACTTTGTTGAAGAGCACTATGGGATAAGAATCCAAGACAATAGTGCCAAGCTTGAAGAGCTCCTCTTGGATCCCTTCCTCATCTGCAATCCTGCTGCTATTCATGTATCTAATTGCCTCTTTGTTGTTAGAAAAGATTCACAATGGTTATCCTTTTTGGACACATTGATGTTGCATTGGTATTTCCTTATTATCATGAAAAAATAGATAGACCTCCAATTAACTCCATGATGTCTAGGACGATTTCGTAACTCGTAAGTGCCTATAGAAATGAAGATAAAATGCATTAGGCTTGTGAGATACCTTTCTCTTGTGACATGCTATGTTGCCCTTCTCTACTCTTGAGCAATCTAGTCGTTTCTCTTCTTTGACCAGGTGTCCCCTTTGATCTCTTTTGTTATCCTATGATTTGATTCTTGCACAATCAATTAGGCTTCTGTATGTTGTCTTGAATTTTGTCACCACAAAATGTTGGTAACAACACAAAACTTTTTCAAGCTAGTTTCGCGTATTTCTAAGTTTGAATATGATATTCAATTGTTAAATGTTGATCGATCAATCGACTTCAATTCATATATCAAATTGTTTTATTGAAGGCTCTCGTCAAGTTCTTTTTTGTTTTGCTTTCTATCGAGCCTTTGCTTGATTTTTGAGGCCTTCATTGTCCTTTTCTTTGTTTTTGAGTTTGCATTTGTTGGTTTTTAGTCCTTTGGTTTTGCCCATGTCATGGCTTTCGATTTTTCCTTCGATTTGGTCTAACCTAGAGCGCAATCAGAGTTGTCAGTCAAGAGATATGGCCGTTTTTAGTGCCTCAAAAGTGGACCTTTTTTGTGTAACAACACGAATTAACAATATGATATTATATTTTTAATTTGACTTTCACTTTTTGATAAATATAACTTAAATTCACTTTTTGTTATGTTTTTATGTTACTTTAACTTAAAATTTTTAACTTAAAGTCACTATAGTGCACTTAATGTCATAATTTTAAGTTGAGTTACTTTTTGATTTTTCACTTAAAGTGACTATATAACTATGTAGTATGAGTTAAATTTTTTATTTCTAAATCAAATGCTCATTTAAATGTTACTTTTTAAATGATGTTTATATTTTGTATTTTTAAATATGATATATAAATATTGTTTATGACCCATTTAGTAACATTTTTATGAAATTAAGTGGATTAAATGACTTAAAGTTATCAAAATTGGACATTTTATATGCAATTACATGTAAAATCCATCAAAAGTGGATATTTTACATGTCACTGCATATAAAAGGTTATCATAAGTGGACCTTTTTGATTCATTACATCAAAAGGTTATCAAAAGTGGAACTTTTTGATGTCACTGCATTAGAAGTTAAGTTTTTATGTCTTTGCATCTAAAATGTGAGATCTAACTTAAAATGTGCAATTGCATTTAAATGGTCCGATTTTGATTGCTTGCACATTTTAAAATATGTTATTGCATCTAAGAGGTCTGATTTGTCTTGTTTGCACATTTTAAAAATATGCTATTGACTCCAAAACGTTCGATTTTAAACTAGAGTATGTTTTAATGTGTATTGGCCACCAAAAAGTTCGATTTTGAAGAAATACATTTTTTTCCCTCACAAGAACCCAATTTTGATCATTAAGGGAGATTTTCTTCATGGATTTGCATGAGATCTTCTCCAATAGGGTCGTTTTTGCTTGGCAATGGATTTTCTAACATAAAAAATGGATTTATCTTGCTAAAAAACATTTTTTTTGAACTCCTTCCAAGGGCACGTTTTTGGAAATAAATTCAAATAAATCCATTTAGAGTGATTTAAATCATGTTTTTGCAAGAAAAAAAGGCATTTTGGCATCTTCAATTATTTGCAATACATCTTGGCTCACATTTTTTGCTCTTGGAAGCCAAAAACAAATTCATTTCATGCCTATTATGAATCACGTTTTTGCTAAAAACGCCCAGAAAATTGGGTTTTATTCACTTTTTTGCATTTTAGAGTCACTTTTTTGCATATGGATCTATGTATATCCATTTGGGGAAGTCGTTTTTGCATTCCCAAGTAAAAAATGACTAAAAAAATGCATTTTTTGGCCAATTTTATTTCAAAAATGGCCCAGATTTTTACATTAAAAAGTCATGTTTTTGTTCAAAAAGCTCAAAAATGGCATTTCCAGTACATACTTTTGATCAAGAGTGTTAAATATTAACAGTGATATTCATACTGGTCTGATAAGCGTAGACCGCACCTTAATCTTTTTCCTTTATACCGTATGAAAACATTATATACACTACACTTGACAAATAGGCGATGATCCTTGGCAGTAAACATGTTATATACTAACTATAAATAATTGTTATGTTAACATTTTTGTTATCTCCTTCATAGGTGCCGATTTCTACAAGTAATATATGGGCCGACCTAGAGAGGGTCATGTCCCTTTAAGGGACATGCCCTTTGGTCTTGGTATACGGGGTGGGTGTTATTGTAGTATAAGGACACACAAAAACAATAAAGTCTGCTCCTTAAAACCATACTACCCTATACGAATTACTGTAGGGAAAAACAAGTTTCAGAATAACATTTAATATTCTGAAAATTACATTCTACATTCACAAAGAAGAAGAAGATCAGAACATCAACGAATGAAAAGGTATTATCTTAGACCTGAATCTATAGAATTTGCAAAAAATTTATATGGTATTAGAGCTTTGGTAGTCAAACTTAGGCTCTACAAATTAAATAATCAGACTTGATATCTATCTAGCATCATTCTCCTATATTCAATGGCATACACAATTAGTCCCGAGGACAGGTTTGATGTAAAAGAATAGGTTGATGTGTGGAAATTCAGAATCATGATGATTCTTCAAGAAAATGATGTAAAACAATTTTTTGATTCAGAATCCAGACAACCTACTATTGAACCTCATAAATCTATCTGGAGTAAAGGAAATAGGAAAGCCATTCAGATCATATTAGATGGAGTGAAAAATTATATAGTATTCATGCTAATGAAATATCAAACAACATTTAATGTGATGAATTCATTACTAAATGCATATGAGGTTAACAATGCAGCTAGAGTTCTTGTACTAAAAAGACAATTAAATCATATACAAATAAAGAAGGGAGAATCGATGAATTCCTACTTCCTAAGGGTTGCCAGCCTAAGAGATGGACTTTCTAGCATAGGAACCATAATTAATGATATAGAACTAACAATGATGGCTATAGATGGATTACCAAATTCATGGGAAACATCCGCAGAAGGAGTAAGTGCCAGAGATAATCTTCTTGACTTCAATAGACTTAAGGGAGACTGTCTTCAGGAAGAATCTAGAAAACTTAAGAAAGGAGGAAAATTGAAAACAGAAGATGAAGAACTTCATGTTCTTAATACAAATTCCTATAAAGGTAAAAAGAAGCATTTCAAGAAGAAAATGGGTAATCAAAAAATGATAAACCTAAGAAAGATCTATCCAAAAAAAAATGTTTCAGATGTGAAAAATTTGGACACTATAGATCGAATTGCCCTGAGAATTCTGAACAACAAGTGAACTGTACAAACACCACTAGGGAAGAAGATAACTATGATCCTGAGAATCGCGTATTGAATTCGGCACTATCAAATGAAGTCTCAAATAAAGCATGGGTGATTGGTGGTGGATCTTCTCAACATATTATAAGATACAAAGAAGCACTAGACTCTATGTCAGGGAAAGTTAATGGCAAAGTCACCATCGGTAATAATTCAACACATTTCGTCAAAGGAATTGGAAATTGCACCTTGAAATTAAAGTCAGGTAGTTCTCTACTTCTCAAAGGAGTACTCTATGTACCAGGAATAAAAATGAATCTAATCTCGGTTATGGCACTTGAAGATGATGAACATAATGTTGCATTCATGGATGGTAAAGTCATAACCTGGGCTAAAAACTCCTCAATTAAGAAACCAAAATTGATTGGTCAGAGAAAAGGGTATTTGTATGAATTAAATTCAGAACCTAGTCGACCTATTCAAGCCTTAATTCAAGACGCTGCGGACATAAATGAAATATGGCACAAAAGGTTAAGACATCTAAATTTCAAAACTTTATCAACTATGGAGAAGATGGTTATTGGTTTACCTAAACTAAATAAAGACCACTCAAGCATATGCAAAGGATGCGCTCTGGGTAAGAACACCAAAAGTCTATTTCACGATGGCACTAATAAAACTAACAATGTTTTGGAATTAATCCACTCAGATTTATGTGGACCTATGTGTATTCCTTCTCTTGGAGAATTCTAGTACTATATTCTATTCATAGATGATTTCTCTAGGAAAACTTGGATTGACTTCTTAAAATGCAAAGAATCAAAATAAATCTTAAAGAAATTTAAAGAATTTAAAACCTTAACTGAAAACTTATCAGTACATAAAATTAAAACTCTTAGAACTGATAATGGAGGGGAATACACCTTAGATTTGTTTAAAAGGTTTTGTAAAGAAACAGGAATTAAGAGGGAGTATACTGTTCCTTATAACCCACAACAAAACGGGGTAGCAGATAGGGAAAATAGAACAATTATAGACGCTGCTAGAGCTATGATATTTGATCAAAATCTAAAATATTATCTTCGGGCAAAAGCCTCTTGTATTGCTGTCTATATTCAAAACAGAAGCCCTCACTACTACCTTAGAGATAAAACTCCTGAAGAAGTCTTTACTAAAGTTAAACCCAATATAAGTCATCTTAGGATTTTTGGGTGCCCTGTATATATCCATGTTCCAAAAGAAAAGAGAATTAAGTTAGAACCCTCCGAGAGGAAAGGTACTTTTGTAGGGTATAGTGAAACATCTAAAGCATATAAGATTTTCATGCTTGGACAAAAAAATATTGAACTTAGTAGGGATGTAATTTTTGAAGAAGATTTAGAATTCAAAAGAGCCCTAAGTTTTGAAGAACCCTCTCCTTTACATAGTTTTGAAAGAAATATTGAATTTGAGTCTCAGAGGGAGAACATGGAAGAAATTGAAGATGAAATTCAAAACCTTAATCTTAAAGAGACTCAAAATTGAAGGAAAAGACCACTTTAGGCCATTAAAACAAGTAGAGGCAGCACAAGACTTTGTTGCGCCTTCTAGAATAGTTAGAGAAAGCAAAAGACCCAAAAGATTTTCTAGTCATACAACAACATGAATGATTTGTCTAAATTAGAACCAACCAATATTTCAAATGCTATTAAACATACAACTTGGAAAGAAGCTATGACAGAAGAATACCAATCTATTGTGAAGAATGATGTTTGGGAAATTGTTCCAAGACCTAAAGGAAAATCTGTTGTTTCTTCTAAGTGGATATTTAAAATAAAGTACACTGCCAACGGTAGCATTGAAAAATAAGAAGCTAGATTTGTAGCCAGGGGATTCTCTCAGAACAAGGGATTGATTATGAAGAAACCTTTGCTCCTATTGCCATATACACCTCTATAAGAGCAGTCCTAGCTATTGCAGGATCAAAGGGATGGAAATGACATCAGATGGATGTAAAAACAACATTCCTGAATGGATAGATTACAGAAGAAGTATATTTGGAGCAACCTGAAAGATTTGTAACTCATGATCTTTACATTTTTGTTTGCAGGCTCAAGAAAACTCTCTATGGGCTTAAACAAACTCCAAGGGCTTGGTATGAAAGAATTGATAAGTATCTCACCGGCTTAGGATTTTCCAGAAATGAAGCCAATCCAAATCTATATTATAAAAGGGATAAAGATGAAATGGTAATTCTGATACTGTATGTTGATGATTTACTAATAACAGTTGATGATCATCTCATAGATCAATGCAAGAAAGATCTAATTAGAGAATTTGAGATGAAAGACTTAGGACTCCTTCATTACTTCCTAGGACTGGAAGTACGGCAGAATTTTGACAGTATTATACTTAATCAAAGAAAGTATACGTTAGATATTTTGAAGAGATTTGGAATGTGGAATTGCAAGTCTATGTCTTCTCCAATGGAGACTAATCTACATAAATTTAAAGAAGCAGTAGCAAAATCACCTTCCATAGATTCTACTCTCTACAGGTAGATGATTGGGTCTCTTATGTACTTGGTAAATACAAGATTTGATATTTGCTATGTTGTTCATGCTTTAAATCAGTTTATGCGTGAGCCAAAGGAGATTCACCTAGTTGTAGTCAAACATATTATGAAATACTTACAAGACACTCTTAATCTTGGGCTCAAATATATAAAGTTGACTTAGATTTACATGGATTCATTGACTTAGATTGGAGTGGAAGTGTTGAAGACAAAAAAAGTACTTTAGGATGTTGTTTCAATTTAGGATCAACAATGATATCTTGGATATGCAGAAAACAGTCTTCAGTAGCACAAAGTTCCACAAAAGTCGAATACATTGCAGCAGCAATGGCCTCTTGGTAAGTAGTTTGGCTTATAAAGTTACTTGTGGGATTATTTGGGCAAGCCATGAATCTTACGATTATTCATTGTGATAATCAGAGTTTCATCAAGCTTTCAGTGAATTCAGTTTTTTATGACAGGTCCATGCACATTGAAATTCCTTACACCATTATTTAAGAGATATGGTAGATAGGAATACAGTAAAATTAGAATACATTTGCACTGTAGATCAGACAACAAATATTCTCTCTAAGCCTCTCTCTGGAGTGAAGATAGATCACTTCAAGAAAAGACTTGGTCTGGTTGAATTGTAATTCATTTGTATTCTTTAAATTATTAATAAAATAATTTTATTGTCAGGCTATTGACTGTTATGGGCTCCACTATTTGTATTCATTATTTAAAAGGTGACGATCTCTGAGATAATGAATACTTGTACAAAAGACATTATGATATGATGATTTCTCAAATAATGTGTTGAACAGTATAGAACTACTGTTAGATCTAGGTGAGTTCAAGATCATTTGTTATATAAGCATTTCCATGCCTTTGAATCACAACTTGGATAAAGGAAGAATTTATTCTTCAGAATTTATCCCGTGTTCTGGTAGATCTTAACTTAAGATCAAGTTGTGATATAGGATTGTCAGTTCCTATGAGTCACAACCTGGATAAATGAAGAATTAAATCGTTCTTCAGATTTTATCTTGTGTGTCAATATTGACATCACGAGTATAAGTGATAAGTCATATCACAAGATAGTTATATGACTCAGTATCATGTGTTTCATGATACCATTTGCTTAGAAGATTCAGATAGATATAGAGTATCAATTTATGCTTATTCATCGTAATTGATGATGCTAGATATGTTATCTCTTAGTATGATTATCAAGTTAAGAGAGAATGTTAAATATTAACATTGATATTCATACTAGTCTGAGAAGTGCAGATCGCACCTTAATCTTCTTCCCTTATACCATATGAAAGCATTATATACACTACACTTGACAAATAGGATGGGCGGCGATCCTTAGCAGTAAACATGTTATGTACTAACTATAACTAATTGTTATTCTAGTTAACATTTTTGTTATCTCCTTCACAGGCACTAATTTCTACAAGTAATGTATGGGCCGACCTAGAGAGGGTTATGTCCCTTTCAAGGACATGCCCTTTGGTCTTGGTATACGAGGTGGGTGTTATTGTAGTTTAAGGACACACAAAAACAGTAAAGTTTGCTCCTTAAAACCATACTGCCCTATATGAATTACTGTAGAGAAAAACAAGTGTTAGAATAACATTTAATATTCTGAAAATTACATTCTACATTCATAAAGAAGAAGAAGATCAGAACATCAACGAATAAAAAGGTATTATCTTAGATTTGAGCCTACAGAATTTGCAGAAACTTTACAAAGAGGAATTGTTTTTGAGTTTTAAATGTATGATATTGTCTTTGGAGACCATGTATTTGGCACTTTCATGTCAAATTCAACCCTTCATTGCTCATTAATTTTTGTTAAATGCAAGTACAAAAAAAGTCAAAAAGTTGTTTGAAAATCCGGATTTGAGGAAGAGTTGGTCTTCAAATTCCATTTTCACTCATCTCACTTTCCGCATCCATTCGCACGACATGATTATACGAAAAGCCTTACGTGTAATTGCATCTCAAAGGTCTGTTCTGATTAAAAGCCACTTTTTGAAAAGTCAAAAAGATGTCTTCTTCATCTTTCATGTACTTTGAGTTCACCTTTTCACCTAAGAGGACTATAAAGTTCATTTTCTCTCAAACTTCATTCCATTTTCACCTCTCCATATGCATTCGTGCCTTCATGAGCAAATACATATTTTCGAATCTTTCCATGCTTTGCACCTCATCTTCCATTCACACTTACATGTAAAAGCTCATCCACCATCCGCCTTCGCATTCCATCTCATCCTTCATCCCTTGTTAAATGTTGCACTTACATGTAATCATTTTTCATGCAATAACATCTTGAAAACCCTAAGTCACATTTTGGAAATCAACAATTTCCATTTGTATGCATTCCCATGCGTCAAGCATTTCCAAAAAAAAAAGAAAAAAAGGTGTTGCAGATGCTTGTCGGAAAGTTGATATGAGTTTACATCCGGACATTGTCAAGAAGGTTTTCAAAGTGTTAGATAATCCAGTTTGTGCTGATCTACAAAGGAGAATTCACGACAACTTGAGCGAGAAAAGATGGATCACATCAAGTTTTCAAATGACAAGGAACAATTCATCAAAGTCAGAGGTTATCAAAAGATGCAACACCATGGTTATCAAGGTGAATGCAGCGGTACAAAGTACAGGAACTTCCGATCCTAAGATTATCTGAGATAGCATTGCCAAGTACAAGGCCTTTCAGGACAATCTCTAGGATTGCTTCAATTCTCTTCCATCTTTTTTGTACTTCTTTCATGTTTGTAGTTGGAGAGGATGTATTACATGAAGATGTGTAATCACATGTAATGCGAGTTACATGTGTATGTAAAAGATGGAATGCGAGTTGCATGTGTAGTTGCATGTAACCCTATATTTTCTTTTTCAGTTAGACTAGGTCAAAGTTGGTTGAGTTGCTCTCACTTTTTTCTCCACTTTTTTCTCAACTCTTGTGCCTATATAAAGGAGTGCCCCCTCATTGTAAAAATCATCTTTTGTTGTATGCAAGAAAGCTCTACCACATTTGTGCAAGCATAATTTTGATTGTGTAGTACAAATTTGGGAGAAAAGTGAATAAAAGAAGCAATTGGATTCAAAGCTTCGACTGGAAGTGATAGAGCAAGTTAGAAGCTTTGACTGTAATTTGTGCCTATTTTCTTGATTCATGTCATTATTGTGCGTTCAATTCAAAAGCATAGTGATTTAAGTAACAATTGGAGCCGAAGCTTTGACTGGGAGTGGTTGTGGAAAAATATAGCTAGAAGCTTTGTTTGCAGCGTATACTTCTTTCTTAATAAGCAAAATAGTTAAGTTATTCTTACTTTTAGAAGTCTTTGTGCCCTAATTGTAAAACTTTTCCATATAGAAGCACGACTGGACTTAGAGCCAAACTGGTACATTTTCAGCTAGCCTTTGAGTTAGTGTAGGTTTATCGGTATCATTGTTTCCAGCTCTAGATAAAACTGTAGTTAGAGATTCACCTTGCCCATTACTCACTCCACGAATAAGTGGATTCTTTCTTGAAAGATAAGAAAAAAGGATATTGGTAACACCCATTTTATAAAATCTCTCGACTTCTTGCTAACCTTGAGTTGATTTAAAGAACGCTGAGTGTTAATGTAGTTTTTTATTTCCTGGTAGGTTATTTATTTTTCTCTATATTGCTAGGTTTTTCCTACACTTTTAATAATCTCGCTTAGGTTAATAAAGCATGTCTTATTAGGTGAATGGTTGCGAGGTGTCACCTTCCTACATGTGAGCTTCCATTGGCTATCTTGGGAAGATAATTTGCTATCTTTAGTTCGATAGATGGTTGCTTCTTATTGGTCGGTGTTGCCACCTCCTCCCTCTTCCTAGCCTATATAAGCATGCTACCTGGATTGTATTTGTATCTCTTGTTTTTGCATCCTCTTAATACTATTTTGCTTCTAGCATTTGCATTACTCTCTTGGAGACTAACTTTGTGTTGTATTATTGATTTTGTATCATTTGCATTCATAGTTTAGATATTTATGCTTTGCACTAGTTTTTTGGGTTATTAATCTTTTCAGATTCTAACATGGTATCAGAGCTTTTCTATGTGCAAGAGTAGATTTTAGTTTCCTTATTTGAGAGATTTAGGAGGGGCTAATAAATCTTATTGTAAGTTTTTGAAAAACCCAGTATGCTCTTCTCTCGCATCTTCAAATGATCTTGAGAATCAGAAAAAGTTTGTCAAAAACATTTTTTATCTCTGAGTGATTGCAACATTTTTGGTTGTTCCAATGCGTCTAGCAGGCTTGAGAAAGTCATATTTGGCTTTCATTTCACTGAGATCAGAGATAGTCATACAAGTTGCAAAATTGGGGTTTCAATCTCAACTCTAACAATCAACTTGCATATTTGGTGTTTTTAATCAATATTGCAAGTTCCAGCATGCCATTGATTGACTTAAGTAGTTGATTCAATCTTTTCATGACGTCTTTTGGTTGCTGGGGTCATTTTTTGATTGTTGGGGCCGTTTTTTGTTGTTAAAGGTATTTGATTTACACTACAACTACATTTTCTGTACATCAGCAAGAAAAACGCTTTCTGGATTTTGTTCGCAGCCCCGAAAAACCATCTGGGTATCTTTTATTTTTTACATGCAATCTATATATTTTGCAGAATTGAGCGCGGAAAGCTACAACCATACCCCTCTCCGTTGGCAGTCGCAGATTTGAATACAATTTTCAAATGCCTCGTTTTTGCTCATATGGACTCTGATTTCGACAATTCTTGTTATGACCTTGGCTATTTTTTAGTGCTCTATCCACTAGTGGAGATGTTTTTTGATTTTCATGCATACATTTTTCAGAAATTGCAAATTTTCGGCCGTGACTGTGCACAGTTCTCGTTTTGGAAACTTCAGAGGATCATAACTTTCTCATACGACCTCGTATCGAGGCTATTCTTTTTTTGAAAGTGCATGATTTTTCGAGTAGACCGCAGTGGTGCTATTTGTTTCTTTGATTATTGTGCCTAAGTTTCACTTTTAGCATATACTCTTCATGAGGGCTTGTAATGCATTGAAATCAAGACCACTAAGTATTTCTTTCTAGTGGTAGTTGTAAATGCACTAAAATAAAGTGCCAAATCATTTTTTTTTGAGGGGGGGGGGGGGGGGTTCTTTGATTGAGTAAAAAGGGGAGGGCATTGTCGTGGCTGGGTTCTCTTCTTTTTAGAATTTCTTCTCTGCATTTCTTCATCATGGATCAAACAAATATGCCCATCCTAACTCCATACAATTACTTTGAGTGGAAATCACGCATGACAATTCACTTAAGGAAAGGTGAATTAAATAGGATAACTATGGGACTTGAAACTGAACCTGATAAAGATGAAGATAAGCCTAAGTGGTTTAACAAATGTGATGAGGCATATGGAACATTGTGTTTGTTTATTTCTCCTGACTTGCTATTTCACATTGAGTCTTTGGATACACCAAATGAAATATGGACAAAGTTAGAAACACTATTTGGCACACAAGATTCAATGAGGGGTCATATGTTGGAAAATGAACTAATTAGTTTAAGTCCAAGCAATTTCAACACAATTCAAGATTTCTTCACCAAATTGAAATCGCTAAGGCTGCAGTTAAAACAATGTGGAATTGAAAAGAAAGATGAACAACTGATTCTTAGTATTCTCTCTAAGCTAAGTTCAGAATATTCTGTGTTTGTCTCTACCTTTTATGCTACTAAGGGTGCACTTAGTACTCAATTCACCATGGCATCTTTAGATGATTTTGCTGTCAATCTCACTCGAGAATAGGACAAGCTAATCTAGATGGGCACTCTTAAGTCCTTTAAGTCACATGCCTTGGCTGCTAACCAAGGCACAAAAGAACAAAAATGACAAAGTAGTAACAACAATAGTAAGGATGAGAAACAAAATAATAGCGGGGAAAAGAAGGATCAGATACCGGTTGCTTCAAAAGCAAGTATTGATACCCCATCCTCCAAGGGCGATAAGCCTAAGAAAGAAAAGGTCAAATGTGCTTATTGTCAAAGATCTGATCATGATGAACATAAATGTTTGAAGAAACAAATTGATCACTTGACATACATTCTTGAGAAGAATAATATTAGTGTTCTTGAGTCTATCAAACAAAGTTCTAATGAAGGGTCTAACAAGGCAAAAGAAAACAAGGGGAAAGGAAAGGGCAAGGCTCTTGTTGCAGTTGCTTCCTCACCATCCACTTGGGTTCTTGATTCGGGTGCTTTGCACCATATGGCTTCATCTAAGGAAGAACTTGCATCCTTGGAGCCGTGTACTATGCCTTCTATTTTGGTGGGTGATGACACTCCTATTGAGGTGTGTGGGAGAGGGTCTATTGATGTGGGGGATGGCACATTCCATGATGTTCTTTGTGTACCCTCATTATCAACTAATCTCCTATTAGTATACCAGATCACTCACACAGGTTTAGGCAAGCGGGTTGAGTTTACTCTTGATTCCGTGGAGATACGTGAGTTGCACAATGATTCTATAGTTACAGTTGGGAGAGCAGATCTTCCATCTGTTTTACTCTTGATTCCGTGGAGATACGTGAGTTGCACAATGATTCTATAGTTACAGTTGGGAGAGCAGATCTTCCATCTATTTTTTCACTTTGTTCCTGATCCTCCATCTGTTTTCCTCACTCACTCTAATGATGTGAGTAAATTATGGCATGAGCGGTTTGGTCATCTTAACTTCCACTATTTGCATCAGCTTAACCAGCAAAGCATGGTCACAGGGTTGCCTTCGGTTCAGTTCTCAGGAAGTGTTTGCCAAGGTTGCATTCTTGGTAAGCATCCTAAGGAAAAGTTTGTCAAAAGTAAGGCATGGAGAGCTTCACAGATACTAGAGTTAGTTCACAGTGATTTGGCTGGTTCTTTTCAACATCCTTCTTTCAGTAGGGCCCTAGATGTCCTCACATTCATTAATGACCTTTCTTGATATACTTGGGTGTGCTTTCTCAAACAGAAGTCAGAGGTATTTGATCATTTTTAGGACTTCAAAATTTTTGTAGAAAAGCAATCCGGAAAGCCATCAAAGTTTTGCGCATAGACAATGGTGGTGAGTATGTCAACCATCGGTTTGAAAGATTTTGCACTTCAGAGGGGATTGATTTACAGCATTCAGTTTCATACAATCCTCAACATAATGGTGTTACAGAATGGAAGAATAGATCCTTGAAGGAAATGGCAAATTGTATGATTCACTCTAGATCTCTTGCACCACAGTATTGGGCAGAGGCCATTAACTGTGCTTGTTATATCTAGAATCGTGTTCCTCATCGAGCCTTGAAGGGAGTTACTCCTTTTGAAGCTTGGAGTGGTCGGAAACCATCAGTTAAGCACTTTCGAGTTTTTGGCTCTCTTGTATGGGCCCACATTCCTGTAGAGAAATGTAAGGCCTTGGATCCGCAAAGCAGACCTTGCATATTTGTAGGTTATCTTGATGGTGTGAAGGGTTATCGGTTGCTCCACCCTACTACACATGAGTTATTCATTGAGAGGAGTGTTCAGTTTGAGGAGGGATCTTCAAGCTCACTTTCTATCACTTCTCCAACTCCTACGACATTGGAGTCACTTGGAATACATAACAGATCTTCTGATGAGTCAGATTCACCTGTGCAGTCTTCTACCTCCACTTTTGATGCAGAGAGCGATTCAGAGAACTCACCTCCTTCCTCTCCTAGTCATCATTCAGAGGTTAATGATTCCCCTCTAGATTCTCCATCTTCCGGTCCACTTTGGGTTAGACAGACCTTGCAGTCCGCAGGTGATTGGGTTGGGGATCCATCAGACACCAGGCAGACTCGTTCACAATTCTAGGATGCTCCACATGCCTTCATTGCTACTACCTCAGATCCACAGTCCTTTCATGAGGCTTCTGGTATTCCTGAGTGGGATACAACTATGTAGGAAGAGTATAGTTCCTTGATGAGGAACCACACTTGGGATCTTGTCCCTCTTCCTAAGGGAAGAAAACTTGTTCGATGTAAGTGGATCTATCAAACAAAATTTGCAGCAGATGCGTCAGTTGACAAACACAAGGTTCGCTTGGTCGCCAAAGGATTCTCCCAGGTTCCTGGGATTGACTACTCTAAGACTTTTGTGCCAGTTGCCCGAGTGAATTTCATTCGACTTGTTCTTGCCATTGCTGTAGCTAATCATTGGGAAGTACATCAGATGGATGTAAAGAGTGCTTTTCTTCACGGTGACCTTCATGAGGAGATCTACATGGAGTAGCCATAGGGCTTCCTTCAAGATTCTTCACTTGTGTGCTGTCTTTGGAAGTCTCTCTATGGCCTCAAACAGGCTCCTCGGGCTTGGTATGCCAAGATGGACTCCTTCCTTCTATCAGTTGGGTTCACTTGGTGCCATTTTGAGCCTAATGTCAACATTTTGCAACAGGGTGATTCACTTCTATTCTTGGTTTTTGATGACTTGCTGATCACAGGAAGTTCTTCACCAACCATTATGGCTGTCAAAGTGGCCCTTCAGGACAGTTTTTTGATGACTGACTTGGGCTTGTTGCATTACTTTCTCGGGATTGAGGTCTTTCAGTCTCCTAGGATCACCATCACACAGTCCAAGTATGCTCTAGATTTACTCTCAAGGTTTCATATGGCTGACTGTAAGCCTGCTCCGACTCCCTTCCTTTCTGGAGTCAAACTTGAGGCGCAGTGTTCTTCTGCACTTGTTGATGGCACTTTGTAACACCAACTTGTTGGGAGTCTCATTTATCTCACTCATACGAGACTTGACATCTCATATGCTTTAGGCATGGTCTCTCGATTCATGCAGGAGCCCCATGAGCTATACTGGAAAGCAACCAAGTGGATCCTTCACTACATTCAGGGTTCTCCTAGTTGTGGGATTCACTACGCGGCAGGTATTGAGCGTGATTTGGTGGGCTACACAGATTTAGATTGGGCAGGTGATTTTCAGGATCGCAAGGCTACTTCAGGGTACAGCTTCTCACTTGGTTCAGGTCCTATTTGTTGGTCGAGCAAAAAGCAGTCTGCTATTGCTCTATCTTCTACTGAGGCTGAGTATCGGGGGGTTGTAAATGCCGCCATTGAGGCCATTTGGCTTCAACATCTTCTCATTGAGTTTGGTATCCAGATTAGATGACCATCTGTCATATTTTGTGACAACCAGAGTGCTATTCAAATCTCACAAAATCTAGTTCATCATTAGTAGACCAAACACATAAAGGTCCACATGGACTACATTCGGGAGCTCATCCATGGTCACGTCATTGACCTTCACTATTGTCCGACTTCCGAGCAGGTTGCTGATATCTTCACCAAACCCTTCACTGAGAGCAAGTTCCTTCATTTGCGAGCTTTGCCGGGGGTGCGGGATGTTTCATCTTTTGGGGGGGCCTGTTCCTCTCACTCGGAGTCCTAACTTTTTTTGGGGGGTCTCTTTTCTCTCTCTTTTGGGGGAATCTTATGTACATGGGTACCTCATCAGGCTTGACTTGCTGGGACCCATTTCTACATCCACCTAAGCTTCGCTTATGGGGGGGTGTTAGTGTAGTTTTTTATTTCCTAGTAGGTTATTTATTTTTCCCTATATTGCTAGGTTTTTGGTACACTTTTAATAATCTCGCTTAGGTTAATAAAGCATGTCTTATTAGGTGAATGATTGTAAGGTGTCACCTTCCTACATGTGAGCATCTATTAGCTATCTTGGGAAGATACTTTGCTATCTTTAGTTCGATAGATGGTTGCTCCTCATTGGTCGGTGTTGCCACCTCCTCTCTCTTCCTAGCCTATATAAGCATGCTACCTGACTTATATTTGTATCTCTTGTTTTTGCATCCTCTTAATGCTATTTTGCTTCTAGCATTTGCATTACTCTCTTGGAGACTAACTTTGTGTTGCTATTTTGATTTTGTATCATTTGTATTCATAGTTTAGATATTTATTCTTTGCACTAGTTTTCTGGGTTATTAATCTTTTCAGATTCTAACAGTGAGAAGGGGTAGCCTTCCCTTTAAGGTAGGAGAGACTCTGCCTCACACACTGTGGCTGGTCATCCTATTTTGCGATTGGACTTTTACCCAAAATTGTCGGTTGCAAAATATCCACCCAACACTGTACACCATGGGTTTTGTAGAGATATAATTGTTTGGTGAAATTAAGACATTTCTAGCTAATTAGTTTTGGAAATAACTCATCCTATTAGTATGCAAAAAAGTGAACTTTTTTTAGTCAATGACACCTAGAGTCCCTATTATCCATAGGGTTTATAGTCGGTCAAATGTGCCAAGTTACTTATGTTTTAGTTGGGTGGTTATTTCCTGATGAGTAGTTGATTAGTTTGTAGTTCTCAGCGGTTGGTGATCTTAACCAACCGAGGACTCTTATATATGTACTCATTGTGTTGTATCAGGAACAGTTGGTGAATTATTATATACTTGCATATCATTTGAATGGAATACACACTCTATCTGTGTGGAACTAGAATTGTGTTTGATGCTCTATGTTTTACATGTTGAATTTTCGTTTACTTCGTGTTTTGAGTAACATAACCTTATTGGAATAAACATTTGGTGTCGTTGCCAACTAGAGCATGGCAATATAAGTCAAAAATAGGCAGCATGACAATATAGTAGGTTGATCCATAGAAGATCTGGAAGTATTTGGAAACAAATACTTGAAGAAGAATACACAACAAAGGATGAATTGACTTAGTGTCTTGTGGAAAGTGTTTGTAATTTCAACCATTCAAAGGGAGGTTCTCTAGTGAGAGGACTTTGAGAGCCCCATGTGAGGTAGTTTAATAGTGAATAATGGCTGAACATCTCCTTTAGATGTTGCCAAGGTTGCTTGCACATAACTTCATTACCCTTCATGACCTTAGAGAGGAAAGGGATGAACAGCAATTAAGACAACAAATACTTTAGTGATGAGAAGAAGGAAATTGGAGGGAGGAAGAATGTGACTATTAGAAGATGTACCTCTAGAAATTAATGGCAATGCAAGTGAACGAGGTTTGAATATGTACACCAAGTGGTTAGGAAAGCATAGAAGGATTAGCAAGAAGATCCCTTTTGTTAAGAGAAGAAAGTGAGCAACATCGATGGTTGAGAAGAATTGTCAAAGCAAAAATCCCAAGTTCAACAAGGAGATTAAGTTGTAGTGTCAATTGTAGTTGTAGTTGGGGGGAGAGAAATAATCTCACTTATGGCAAGCAAACAAAGAGTGCGTTGGTATAACTTGTCAAATGCCTACCGCTCATTGATGAAGTGTATGAAGATCTTGTTGATCAATAGGGGACCCATTGGTGCATTCAATATCAAACTATGAGAATGGAGGAGGAAACCCTATTATTCATTTTGCTGTGATATTGGAGAATAATGTAAACCACATCGAGCAACCATCCATATCTTTAGCACGAAGTGTTGGGGCCATTGAGCACGAGACTTTGCAAGGAAGCGAGTTCAGGAATGAAGAGGAATGTGATTGAGTCATTAGAGATATTGAGGGTGGACACATGGAGGTCTTGAATATGGTTGTGAGTGCAAGCAAAACACCAAAAAGTTGACAGCAAAATAGTCCAAATGGTCTAGAGCATAAGGTACGTGTTGACCTTGGAAGATGGTGTTTCTCTTGGCGGGTCCATTAGTTGACAATTAGAAACTCCCCACATTCATAGGGAATGGGTTACATGACCTAGTGTGACAATATAGAATGTAGGAGACATTTGGGTTGCAAGTGGATTAATAGCTAAGATAATTTTTGGCCTCAAAACAGGGTACAACTATTGTTCAGTTCACAAAGTGGGAGGTGCAGTCCACAAACTTCTATGGATCTCTGAAGAAGGCATTAGAAGTAGAGGTTAAATTTTTCAGAGATGATAATAAAATTATGGTCAAATTCTACAATACCAAGTAAGGGAAACATGAATATGTATGTACTTACAATCATAGGCTCAATGAATTGTTGTTTAAATTGGAAAACCAATTGGTGGATGAACTAAAGAAGTGCTGGTTCATTGAGGGACCGATTTCCTCATTATGCAAGAAGATGAAGCTAGTACCTCTATTATTGTACATTGATTCATATAACCGAGCAATGGACATTGAGAGCAAAGCCACAACTACTTTCTAGGGAAATTGAAGAAGCAACAATGACAAGAGTTTCAAAGATAGTAGTGATGATGAATCCAAAATATTTCAAGCTCTACAATGAGATTTGATGTACATGATGGAGCTGAGGGCTAAGGAGGAGACTTGTAAGGAAAACAAAGAAATGTTGTGCATCCATTGTAAAGTAGGTCACATAAAAACTTGCTTGAAAAAATTGTTTTGCGACATTTATTAGCAATTTAGATAGTCAATCAAGGAATGTTTGTACCACTTGAAAATAAGCAGATAAGTGCTCTTCACTAAGAGGGAGCAATCAGCCCCACTATCCACACCACCCAAATCACTTGCTAACCCGAATGTATTGTCTGGTGGATATTGCAATAGGCGAGGAAACAATAACAACAATGGCCCAAGAAGCATAATACACTACAATGCAAAGGGAAGACAAATGTCTTGATGTTTGAAGTGCAAATGGGGCCACTTTGCTTAAGTGTACCAAAACAGTCAAAATAGAGCATGTTGTGCAAGTTGTCTTGACTAGGGCATCATGAAGATATTGACTATTTGAAGCATAAAGGAGTGAACATGTTGGCTATGGAGGATTGGGATGAAGAAGCCTTGGCAATCACTAGTCTATAGATGAAGAAAACAATGTATCTAGATCCTTGTGCGAAGGAGAGACTTCATGAGGCCAAGGTTAATCTGGAATAGGCGATGATGAATGAGCAAAGAACCTCCATTGAAGTCGCGAGTACTCCTCTTTAGTCGGAGTTTGGAAAAAAAAACATAGGATAGGTGGTGTAAATAACAAAATTTGTAAAGGTAACAAACCTTCTACAAATAGTTGCACAATAAAAAATGGCAATCACTAATATAGTTATTGACAACACGGTTGATCAGAACTAATCAAAGCCACAATGGGAACTGATAATGATACCGATGATAGGCCAACACTAGGGCAAATGAATTTGAAATATTTAATACTTTAAATGAATTTCAGCTTGGTCTATTTGTGTCAATCCGGGGGTGTAAGCTTGTGAAAGGTGTCCAGACAATATGCCATCAAGGGGTGCGGGTTGTGAACTGAGTGGTTATGAATGCAGCTAGAACTCACAAAAATAGACCTACAACAAATCAAAACATTTCTGGTGAGAGAAACTGTCACTTCTTGGTGACAAAAACATCAGAAACAAAATAAAAAATGTCAACCTATAATAAAATAATAGCAATAACGATTTAAAGTATTAATTAATCTAAAAATCTAAATTAACTAATCTAGAAATCGGTAAATAGGCAAAAACATGAACATCCAATTTACCAGATAGACTAATTAAGAAATAAAACTCTTAAATAGTAAATTATAAAAACACTCTAAATAAAAAAACCATCGTGCCTTGCCAAAGAGTGGGCCCTTAATCCCTGACTCGCATGGTGAATAAAGCACAGATGAAGCTTACGTTATTTCAATCATGAGAAAATGATGTTTTTATTCATTGCAGAATAATACAGTTTGGATCTGCATACAGTAGTTTCCTTTACAGAAATGTATCTCAATAACATTATGCTTAACGTTGCTTATAGTGACACAACTCTAACAAATAGAAACCAAAATAGATCTGGCTTATAACAAACGGAATAATGGCTTCATTGTTTACAGGCTGTGCGTAGTTACAACAGAAGATAGGAAATGACAGTTTTGATCTTGGGTACATATGTAATCCTCCAATATAGATCTGAGGTGGAGCAGATCATAATTTTGTCTATTTCAAACACTTGCAACATAGGTTTCCTTGGCATCTTCAGCACGGGAGTTTTCCAGTTTAAAAAACTATAAAAATGATACATGTGGGAAATGTATTGTCCTTGCTTGGTGATGTATTACACTACTCCTTGCGGGCTTATTATAGAAAACGGTGAAAATAGAAGAAATCTACTGGAGGGTCATTTGGTTGCCATTGCTTGTTTTATTTAATAGCTATCCAAGGGCCCCATAGGTTGTCCGGCCTCATGGACAATATGAAAAGATTTCATTCATTCAATCACTATTAAGGGAAGATTTTACTCTATCGTAAATAAAATCTTCCAATGCCTCCCCTTCTATCGTACTGTAATTTCTTTCGGCCCTTGTCAATAGTTGGCTGGCGAAAAATATTGGATGGTCCAATCCTTCGGCAAATACTTCTTCCAATGTGGCGCCAATGGCATAATTTGAGGCATCCACATGTACGTGGAATTCGTTGTCCCAATTTTGGACATGCCAGAATGGGTACAGCTACTAGTTAGCATTTGAGTTCCTTGAATGCCTCCTCTTGTTCTACTCCCCACATGAATGGTTCCAATCCTTCCTTTTTTGCTATGTATTTTTGAATTATATTGTGGTTTATCCTTTTTGTTTTTATGTTAACTAGGTTTCCTTATATTGAGGACTTAGTGGAACACAAGTTTTTGAATGCGAAGTAATGCTTTTGACCTGGATTTACTCTAAATTGTGGGGAAATCACCTCATCTCTAAAATGGTGAAAGCTACATGGGCTTACATTGTGCACATGGAAAAAGGGTGTGCCTCATTGAGTTTGCTCAAAGATTGCAACATGGGTCAACTTTGGTGGCAGAAGTTAAAGGTTAGATACACTTTCCAGTTGCATTCATAAATAGGGATGTAATGCACCTTTCTTAAGCTAGTTTAGCATGGTGGAGTCATTAGCCTATTTAGTTGATTTTTTTAGGTTAATGAATGGGGTTGGGAATATTGAAAGCAATATTATATGGGATCTCACATTTTGATAGTTGAATGAGCATAACTTTTTTCTGGGAGCCTTTTTGGGTTGATTCTCCTACTTGGTATTTTGAGTAAGTTATGTGCATAGAGGGAATCAGTTGGCATGTTTGTTAAATATAGTATTATCAGTAGGTCTAGCTTTGATGATCATATCAACCTTGATATAGTCCAAGGACTTTAAATTAAATAATGATAAGTTGTGAGTTAATAAGTTAAATTAAGTATTCAACTTTGTCATTATTTTAATTTATTTGTTTTCTGAATGGACTGTATAGGCCAAATATAAAATAAAAGGTGATTTATTTGAATGGCCAAGCCTTTATTATTTAATGGTACATTGGGAGATTAAAAGGGATGTGATTCTTGTTTAATAAAATCAAAATAGCAAAAAACTTTTTTTTTTCAAAAAAAATAAAAATGGATAAACAAACATTCCCAAAATTTTGTCAAAAAAGCAAAAAGGTCTTTTTAAAAAGCTTTTAAAAAAAGTAGTCAACAAGCTATAAAAGAAGGTTTGGGGCTCGCATTTGAGTTTGTTGAGTTTAAATTTTGATATTGCTTTTGTTTGGAGGAGATTGCTTCTTCATCTTTGGTTTGTGAGGACAAAACCCTTGCAGATAACATTCTTGATGTTGTTGAGAGATACAATCTTGGGAATAATTTGGTTATTTTTCTTTCAGAGGTTACATTTGTGCATATTGGAGTTGACATTTTGAGATTTGTAGAGAACAATTGTGGAGAAGTCACAGGAGGGTTACCATTAAACTTCTATTTTTCTGGTCGCTTCTTCTTCCTTTCTGGCCATGTCATTTCCAGCCAGCCATATCACTTATTTAGGATCTATGTTTCGAGCCAGCCATATCACTTATTTAGGATCTAAGAGGATTCGAGGGCAGCCGTGGGGGTCTAAGGTGCTGATATCCGCATTCACTAAAGATCTTAGCTGGTGTTTGACAGTTATAGATCCAATTGTACTATTTGGAGCATTTTGGGGAAGAACCTACGGTTTCTGGAACTTGGCTTTTTTTTGATCAGTAATATAGTGATTTTATTAATAGTAGATAAAGGTTTACAATAAAGACACTTGAAATGACAGATCATGCTTTCAACTTGATTCAGTTCATACAGCCCACCCACAACTATGCCCTTAGGGCTTTCATTCATACAACTAAACAGGAAAAATGCAGGTATCTTAACCCCACCCTCTACAATTGTAGAATTCATACATACTGATTACATTTACATGATTCATCAGATACATTGTTCACTGACTTGTGGCATAAAACCTATGCCCATAAAACAAAATTGGGCTAACAGAGAGCAAAACAAAAAGGAAACAACTCAAACCACCTACTGGAACCAACTCTGCATATCATCTTTGGAGAGATTGGGGATGAAAGAGCCACCCCATGTTTCCACTTTGTGCTTTTTTTTTTTTTCCACTTGCTTGACAACACCTGACCTCCCATCAAGACAAAGCTTCACCACCGATTCTGGGGTGTAGACTTCAACTTTCTCTGTCTTTTGCATGCAAGAATCTTCCTTTCCTCCTCTGCTTTTTAGACGTCCATTAATAGCTCCTCCCATCCTTCCCTTGCTTCCTTAGTTTGCCGCTCCTTCAGCTTGGGAGAACTCCACACAATGAAGGTCTGGAAATCCCATGATGTGCCTCCAATCACCCTCCACGGGCCATCTCCTATTCTTTGGCATACCTCGGGCTTCGATTGATGCACCACAGGAAGATTACCACCTGCTAATGCTGAATTAACACACATTCACATCATCTTTAAGGCCTCCTCATGTATGCCAAGCTGGAGAGCCTAGGCCAAGACATAATGTCTAAGTTTGTCCGCGGCTTGAATTCTTGTTTCAAGTACTCCTCAAAAATTTCTTCATGTATTCCCACAAATTTTCGTCATCAAATTCAAATATCCCATGTAGCCTTCGATCAATAATTTCTACTCTGAAAGCTCAGCTCTCCACCACAAATCACACCACACAATTGCAGGCAGTAATCGTGATCAAGCACTGTACATGGGCTCAACCAAATAACAAGGGGGCTTTGGAAGCTCTAGAAGCCACTCGATCCGTCCAAACAACATTACGTAGGCAGCCCAACGCATGATATCATCATCATGAGACAATATCCCCAATGCCACAAAGCTTAAAATAGAATTTTAAAGTCACAAAGTGACCAGCCACTAATGCTTGCGTCCGGACAATCAAATATAAGGTAGAACCACATTCTCCAACTATAATCCAATGTATTACCATTTATGTCTCTTAAGTCTTCTACTAGTTCATATCCTTCTTGAGCTGAAATTTGAACTCTCAAATGAGAGAACATATCTGCAATCTCATTGGCTTCCCTAAGAACGTGAGAAATCTTAAAACTGGCTTGTTGCTGGCTTCTGCTTCTGGTCTTTGGTTTGGGCTTCGCTTTGTTTTGCTCTTTCCCTGGGCACTGTTTGGTGTTCCTGCTGTTCGCTGGTCTTTTGTTGTAATCTTGCAGTCCCTTACACCCTCTTTTGGTCTCTTGTTGGACATTAATAAATTTATCTCTATATTCCTCAAAAGAATCTAACAACATTCTAATTCTTTGTACATGCTTTTTCAAATTCTAAGTATCCACCTTTCCCTTACTATTACCATTTATGATTATCTGAGAGTCACCCTTCAGAGGAAGCTTCCTCACACCCATCTACTTTGCCATAAAAAATGCATTTACTGCTGGCAGACATTCCGCTTCATTGTTCGTTCCATTCAGTAGCCGTTTAACCTCCATAAAATGAATACTGCCCCCATCATCCTTAGCAACATAACCAGGCCCAGATGGGCCTAGGTTGCTCTTTAAGGCACTGTCAAATTTGATCTTAATCCATCCAGAATCCGGAGGTCTCCAAACTGCATTCTTGTTACCTCGGTAAAGAGGTTGAACTCTCAAAGGTCCATTAATGGGCATGGAACTTGTATTTGTTAGTTATTATTGCTGCAGCCTTTTATAGTAAGATTTTTCTGTTTGTGTATCTTCACTTTTTTGGACGGACTTTAGAAGTGAATATTGCAAAAGTTATATTTATATTTGCTGTCGTAGTATTGTATTTGGTGTAACATAAACCAGCTCTTTCTATTCTCTCTATCAAACATGTTTAAACTCGAAAGCAAAACAAAAAAAATCAAGGGGATATATGGGCACAGATTACAAGGGTATGAGAAGGTGTTTCGGGTTGCCCAGCCATGTGCACTGTGATTGTCTGATTGTTGTTTGGTACTAAATTGTTTACCAAAATATAATGCCAAATATAAACTTTGATTGAATGTACTTTTGAAATCTTCTTTCTAAAGGTTAACAGTATGTTATCTCATTCTTTTTGATATGGCTAATTTCTCTGTGTTATTCTGAATATATTTTCTGGCTTCAGGTGGGAGCATGTGATGGAATTCAGTCGTAGCATGAGTACCATTTTAGGGTCTACCAGAGATGAGTCTTCATCAGTTGGGCAGAACACTTCAATTGTTAAACAGGCAATTCCTATTTCACTTGAAGATAATATTAAGATATGTGAACATTTATTTTGTGGACTGATTGAAGGAATATAAAGCTGCACTTTGAAAAGTTTCTTGTTATATAACATAAATTATTTGTTCATGGTTCATTAAAACAATTGAAAGTATCTAGTCCCAGATCAATCCTGTCAAATTGTAAAAATAAAAAACCTACCTTATCTCATTTATGTGACATCCTTTGGGACTGAATAATGCCGCGAGGGCTAACACATGGTCCTTACAAGTTAAACTATCTGTAATTCTGAAAACATTTGAGTTTTGGTAGCTTTGTGGAAATTTTCCTATTATATTTGAACATTGGACATCTTAACATGTTATTTACTCTTTTATGAGACAGGAGTTACTGGAGCCAACTTTTCTGAAGGCTATATGGAATCTTCTGGAAATATTCTATGTTGACAAGCACTCGCTGTCTTGGCTTCCTGAATGCCTGGTTGATTGGTTAGCGGTACTTGTTATTTGTTGCTTCTTTAATCTACTTTCACTTGACTAATTGACTAGTGAGTTTTTTATTTAATTCCTATTTGGAGCTAACCAGTGAAGAAGTGATATTGGCAAATTTCTTTTTTCACTGGTAACACATCTTCTTCTATTTGTTAGAATTATGACAGGGTTCTTTCAACGACAGAAGTGACGCTTTATTCAAAGCTTGTAGCGCTTCAATTGAAACTTTGCAAATTGAAGGTCAGACATTCATGGATACAACCCTTTAAAAATTGCTTTCAGTTCTTTCGAATATAGCCTCTGAAACATGAATGCCTAATATGTTATAAAGTTGAAATAAAAACTTGCATTTTTACTTTCTTTCTTTGAGTGATGCTTTTATCTTCCAATTTCACAGCTCATGAATGATGGCCTTACATTTTTCTAACTTCAGCGTGCATCAATATAAAGCTTAAGTTTTTTATTACTTTTTTCAGCATACTGGATAATCCTGGATCCAGCTGCCATGGGTTCACTCACATGACTAGAGGATCAACTGTATAGTTGTCATAAAAGCACATGGTCTTTGTCATGCTTTTGTAGTCTATATGTTTGATCATATTGTTTTTCATTAATTTGTTTTTGCACTTTTCCATAGATGCAAGCAATACTGCTGTAATCAGCCTGAGAATTAGGCATCAGTAATGGAATTTCTATATGTATTTATGCTGTGTTCTGCATTAGTGAAATCAGACTTGTTCGTAGAGGGCTTCAACATTTATGCCAAGCAATTTAGAATCAAATCACTGTTAAGGCTGGTCTTTATTCTTTAATTGCACGAGTTCATTCAAATTCTGTGACTCAGACAAGCTTTCCATATTCAAGCACTGAAAAACTTGTGGAGTTGTCCAGTGAATAGAGGATATGCACCATGTAGCATATGATCAGTTTCATAAAAATGTCTGACAAATAATAAGGTTTGGATATTAATTGTAGTATATTTTGCCTCTTTGGCAATCTTGAAAATATAGAATGAAAGCAGTTCAGATTGGTTTAAACCCAATGGTAATAATCAAAATCTTTGTTTTAACCTATGTTGCATTGGTACATGTACCTACACCTCTGGTACTTGTATCCACGTACCCAAGTTCCAGATAAACGTACCCCAGGTACTGAGTACATGTACCCTAAGTACCGGGTACTCTGTGGGAGGAACATAGCTAAGGACCTTGATTAGGATTTTTAATCTTTTTTTGGTTTTTTGTTTGCGTATCAGCTTGTTGTTTATCAAGCTTAATACAATACGTAATCAGTTTGAAACTTTGAGACATTACTGATTAACATTAAACTTTATCACTGTCCAAGTCAGAAGTTTATCATTTGCAATATGTCATTGTTATATGATTTATGATCTTCTTGTTCATGTTTAAAATCTGCCTTCTCTATTATGCATCTAAACATATATCATATATTATTATTACAAACATTTAGAAAATTTGAAACTGAAAACAATACATTACATTAGGAAACTTAATCACTGTTCTTGTTTTGGAAAACCATTGTCATGACTCATAATTTTAGATTTTCTATAAAATATTAAAATATAATTAAAAAAAGTTTGACATACTCAAGTACCCTTGTCCCCTATTTTGAAAAAATAAGCATACCCGTACTTGTATCCTAATTACCGAAGTACCCCATCCCTGTGCAACCTTAGTTTTAAGGTTGTTCTATCACGGCTGGAAGTGTTAAGGCATTTTGGTTGGATATTGAAATACCCCTCAATCAATTGTCTGTTGAAATTTGAGGGCCTATTTCATAGTTATAGATGACTTTTTATTATTGATCACCATCTTCATAGATAATCCGTCCTTCGTCCTTTGCAACACATCATCTTGTTTATGCTTTTTATTATAATAATTTTTTTTTTAAGATGTAAATTTTTTCAGTCTGTTATTAGAGAGTCCACTGTCATCATTTAAAAAATGCATGCAGCCACTGTTAATTATACTTATAGTGCGTGCCTCATATGCATTAGGCTCATACAAATAGAGGAACTTTATTATTTTCTGTAATCTTTTAGAAATTATATATCTTTATATATTTGGAATGTCTATGGCCAGATTCCTGAAGACGATCTAGATTACTGGGATGGAGTTGCTTCAGCACTGGCTGTAGGATGGCTGGACTTTGCGGTGAGTATTTATTATTGTTATTATACTGTGCCTCACCATAACTTCTAATGCTGATATCGGCTGTAAACATATGGTTTCAGGTCACTTTTCTGCGAATGCATGGATCTTATCAGTTAGATCAGCTTGACAATCGTCAGGTTTATCTTAGCTTACCTTATTTTTTGTTCACTAAATCATTGAGCACATAAAAAAACACGAACTGTAAATGTATGGATTGTTAATATTAATGGGACTAGCGAATACATGTGATATTCGGCAGAACTTATGATTTTATTTTGTACTAGTAATTATGATGCACTAAGCAATTTGTGTTTAAATGTTGAGATTTTTAGATTCATCAGCCAAAATGTACCAAATTAAATGTCTGGCTAATGAAAAGTGTTAATTTCATCTATGTCAGTTCCATGCTTCCTTGAGGGGTTTTGTATTTCAACTCTTAGGATTGTGGGCTTAACAGTTTGACATTATCCTTTTACAACATTGTCATACTTATTTTCATGTTTTCCTTAGGGGATCTTTCTTTCACAAGACATTTTTGTTGAGGAACAAGGTGAACTAAAATGACAGTATTAACTTCTAAATGGTATTTTCCAATCTGAAATAAAGATTACTCAATGTGATAAAGTGATTGCACATTCAATATGAATGTTTAAAATCAATGATACCAAAGATAACACCATATTTGTGTGGAAAAATTTCCACATGAGAAAGTGGTCAAGAATATTAGTAATCTTCATTGAGACTTGTACAACAATAATCTCCACTGCAAGTCTTTGAGCAATCCAACATCTGAATATTGGTGATCAACATGAAATTGCTATCTCAATGCTCCAATTTATAGGGATTTGTGAAAGGAAAAATCATTGTGGAATCTTGAAACATGAAGCAAAGGCCACCTGGAAAACCCCATTCCTTCCATTGTGGACAACCCATAAAAATAGTGCATGATAATTAAACATAGACATGGCCTTCATTGTAACGTCTCCTTTCTAGAGTTCACAACACAATGTTGTCATTGCCCTATTTTCCCTTGGTCTAGTAGGCTAACTAGAACATAAAAGGGACTTTGAGCCCATTTGGCCTAGGCAGTGTTTGTTGGAGTTCATTCTGAGGTGATCTGAGGGAGCTTCAAGCATACTTACTATTTATAGTTAGCCTTTATGGACATGTTCGACTTCTAGTTGTAGTGGCATGTCGAGGGTAAACTGGTAATATCAACAAAATCATTTATTTATCATTGATATAATTTATTATGGAGATAAAGTTGTTAAATTTAATTATTTAACTTTATCAATGCATAGTCTATAGTTTGTGGGAAATATTTAATTAAATGTCCCCTTTTATTCTGTACTACATTGGAAGTATAAATAAAAGTTATTGGGGACTTAAGTGAAGAAAAATCATTTTATACAACGTGAAATATTAAAGAAAAAACAATCCTGATAAAATATGGAGAAGGAAAGACTTTGAGTGGCCAAGCATGATGTAGAATTGGTAATGACGAAACAACAAAGAGCCTATATTGAAGTTGTTAGAATTCCTTTGTAGTTGGAGTCAAAAAAGAATATGATAGGAGTTCTACAAGCAACAATACTTGTAAAGGCGATCAACCTACAAACAATACCACAATAAAAATTGACAATCTCCAGTATAGTCGGTAACAACATACTTGGCTACGACTAGTGTAAGCTACAAGGGGAACCAATGACAAAGTCATCACCTAAAACTGATTAGGTCACTTACCTTATATTCATGACGGTGAGTAGTAGAAGGAAGTCGATTATCATTGAGGAGGAAATAATGAGAAGAAAGTTGACAAACACAATCCTCAAAGTAGGCTGGAGAGTCAATGTATTGGTGGAGGAAACCTAAAAATGTTTGGGGAAGCCAACACTCTAGTTGCCAACCATCCACTTGGTGGGTACCAATCAACATGACATTAAGTTGTTGGGGACATTGATGATACAAAACTTAACAATTGGTACATACTGCTTTTTCTTGGATTTCGTTGCTATCTCCTTGGAAAAAAAGATGTATGATGCATTTCTTAGGAGAATTTCGTTGATTATTGCCAGGGCAACACATAATTGGAAATAAACTAAACTCTTGATCAAGAGTGAAGTGAGAAAGTATGTCATCAACTTGAGGAATGAAGAGGTAAGCGAGGAATTGACATCGTCCACAATAAAGTCTGAAAATTGAGTGTAATATGGATGAAGGAAAGCAGTGGAACCTAATGATGAAGGGGTGCTTGAATTTTAGGATTGTTCCAATGATCAAACAAATTCTCTAAATGGGTTATTCCACCCCAAATGCAACATGCCACAAATTGATGAGATTGAAGAAATGAACCAAGCTATAGAGAGTGCTACTTTTCCCCCATAGTACAAAGAATCAAGGAGGAGGAACACAAGTGGATAATACACCCGCTTGTCATATTGAAAGAAACAAGGTGGTAAAATACAAAGAGTCGAGTGTGAAGAAGATAAAAGTACGCGATGAAGATAATCCAAAGGTCATCCTAGTCGGCGACAATTGCAACCTTGTACTGAAGGCAACCACGTTCAAGGTTTTCATGGATTACAAGGACATGTTTACTTTAACATATAGACTCATAAGGGGATACCATTAGAGCTTTGCATACACAAAGTCCCCCTTGTACTAGGTGCACAACCCTTGTAGAAGAGATCTCACAAAATAAATTGAAATTACTCCGCCAAGGTGCACGAAGAGATTGAGTAAATGTTGGAGGCGAACATAATGTAGGAGTGAGTGAATTGGTGTCACCTATTGTAATATCCCTAAAGGAGGCAATCCAGATTAGGATCTGTGTGGAATTCAAGTGCCTAAATCTAGCAACAATCAAAGATCCTTCCTGATTCCATTCATTGATACCATAGTGAAGGAGGTTGTAGGCTATGAGACATTTTCCTTTATAGATAGATTCTCAGAGTACAACTAGATAAGTATCGCCAAGGAGGATGAAGTAAATGTACCTTCACTGTAGAAGATGGAGTGTTCGCATACAATAAATTGTTGTTTAGCCTATGCAACATATTAACTACCTTCAAGCACATTATCTTACATATCTTTGACAAGTTACAAGTGGGAAATTTAAAAGCATTCTTTGATGATTAGTCGGTTGCTCCTCTGTGTCAAATTGAAGCACTACCACCAAGATGTGAACTTCCACCTTTTTGAGGTAGATGTTGCCAAGATGGGTTTTGATGATGTGTTATGTAATGTTCCCTACTTAGGTAGGTCGGCTTGGCAGACGAGGTTGGCTTATCAGTTAATTCTCATAGGCCAACAAATTGTGCAGGGGAACCTTTTAGGGGCTTATAGAGATATATCAGGGGTTTGTGAGCTAGTTTGACAAATTTTGGGCAATCTCCTAGATTTTTGGAGGGATCCCTATTTTTTAGGGATGGATTGGGAGTTGGTTGGGAGTAGTTGGAGAACTCGAGTATCAACTTGGAGGCTTTTGGTGCAGCTCCTATTTTTTAGGGTAGTCCTTAAAATATGGGAAAAGACTGTAAGTTAGCATGTAGAGGTCAGACAACATTAGTGGACAAGTGTCATTAGAAATCTACAAATAATTTGAAAATCATTTATTTATTTTCTAAGTTTGCCTAATAAATAAATAATAGAAGTGGTTAGTATAATCACTTTATCTTCTAATAAATTTTATTGAAATAATTGGCCAAACTCCCCTAGGCAATAACATTAAGTTATAACATGAAAGTGGGCCACTTTATTACGATGAATAATGAGCCTTGACAAAGTTCAAATTCCTTATCCGAAGGTGCTTACTATATGCTATGGAGATGTGTCATGGAAGAGGAGATCTAGTATTGAAAGAAGCACACAAAGGATTGGTTGGCAGTCATATGGGGCTAGATGCCACGACTCGTAAAGTCTTATTGGCAAGGCTGTGGTGACCAACATTGCATATGAATGTCAGTGAGTGGTTAGTTGGATGCAATGCGTGCCAAAGAGCAAGCAAACCACTATAGTGAGACTTTATGCCATTGTTTTCTTCATAGCCCTTTTATTTTTTGAAAGATGAGGACAGGATTTCATTGGACTAGTGAAGGTCTGTCAAAGGCATAGGTGTTGAGACATTGTGGCAGCCACAAAATATCTCATGAAGTGGGATGAGGCGAGAGCACTATTTGCCAATATTGCCATCAGTACGATGAAGTTCATATACAAGAAAATAGTAACAAGGTATGACATCGAGACTCAAATTACAAGTGATAAAGGGGTGCACTTGTCAACCATGTCATTCAACTGATGATACAAAGTTCAAGATTTTCCATAATATCTTGAATTTGTACCACCCGAGAGCTAACAACTAGTCAAAATCTACAAATAAAGTGCTGGTGTTGGTCATATACAAGTCATGTGGTGTTGAGGTTTAGGATTGCAAGGAACGACTTTTAGTGGTATTGTTGGCCTATTGTACAACCTATAAGGTGACAATGGGGCACCCACCATTTCAATTGATGTACGAGTAGGAGGCTGTGGTCCCTATCGAGTACATGGATCGAGATTGAGAATTGTAGTGGAAAACCATCTTTGTAACATGGAAGGCTCAAAGGAATGACTTGTCACACGTCACAAGTTGGACAAGTGGCAGTTAATGACATAATGGGCCATAAAGACAATACAAAGTCGATGGAAATTTTGGCATGGCAAGCACCTCAGACAAATGAATTTCCGACTAGGGCAGTTATTTATAAAATATAACAACCATGAAAAAATCAAGCTAGAGAAGGTTAAAGTTTGCTGGTTTACACCTTAAAAGTCGAGGAGGTTGGTTAGAATGGGGCAATCAAGTTGGCAACTCTAGACAATACAGCCATTTGGGTTCCTATCAAAAGCTCAAAACTTATAATCTACTAGTAGTGTAGAGGACCCACTTTGGCATTCAACATGCTTGGATATGCAACTTGATGTGGTTGGAAAATAGGTAGAGATGATACACTGGAAGAGAATCTAGTCATCGCGAGAGGCCATTTATACCAGAGGAAGAATGGGTCCAAGGGAGATCGAATGACCAAGGAAAGGTTAGTTAGTAAATAAGTAGATGGTATTGTGATGCCAAGGACCATAGATACTTGACAAATGCTTACTTTGACACACCAACAATTTCGAGATGAACGAGTGGTCAATGGAACTAGATATCACCTTATGAAGGTATGCAAGAAGGATGCTTGGTGTATGAGATAGATGAGGAAGTGGAAAAGAAAAGGAAGGAGGATAAAATCAGGCAAGGTGTAGAGCCTGAGGTGGAGTTGGACTAAGATATTGACCTTGAGGGTTATGGGAAAGAAATTGAATCTCTTCTGAAATTAGATGTGAAGGTTGACGATTGGTTCATGTGCAAACGAAGTGGCTACAATGAGGACCTTGCCATGTATTCTATAGAGATAGGCATCAAACCCCATCCACTACCGACTTCGAACTCATGTTGGTGCGCCATACCGAACCTTATAGGGTTGCTAGAGATCAATGGAGTGGATGCAACATGGTACCGCTAGTATGGAGGCCAATGGATTGATGAATGTTATAAAGGCATTGGACTCACACCCTTGTTGGATACAATTTTTTATATAGAGTATGTGGGGCCTGGGCACTTGTTGTGAACATGAATTTAATAAGCGAATTCAAAGTACTTGTTGGTGGCAGTACCACTTAATGGAAAATGAGATTGTCAGAATGGGCAAGGGAGTGAAAAGAAAAGCTGATGATGTAGGTTGTGAAAGAATCAATAGAAAAAAAAACTATGTAATAGAAGAGAGCAAAGTAGGTGAAAAAGCAAATGGAAAAAATGAAGGAATTATTTTTGTGCAATATAGTTAAAATACAAGACAATAGGAACGATTCAATGACCAAGTCTAGTATTTTTTATCAAATTAATGAGATTGGTAAATATAGTGAAGGTGCCAAAAATCTTAGAAGTTAACCAATATTTTTTAAATGCTAAGGAAAGCAAGTCACAAGAGATGGGAGAAAAAGAAATGAGAAAAATAAAATGGTATGTGAGAAAATGTAAAGTGAATTATTGAGATACTTAATTTTTCTCTCTCAATAGGCTTATAAACTTTCCTCTTGGCAAGGGTATGCTTGTTATGGCAAAAGTAGTCGAAGGCAGCTTTGGCATGCGACTTCTTCCTTTCCAGGAACTCAACAATGTTCTTGGTAGGAAGTAGTCAAGGCAAAATTATTTACGCACTAGTTTGTATGAAGTGGCACCATTTCTTCTTCTTATGACTCATTTGACCTTACACTCCTTATGTATGTACCAATATTTTTTCTTGATGTATGGTCTCTGTGTACCCCGTACGACCACTATAGACCCTATTTGCCATATGGGTCGATGATCTTGCCCAATGTACAATCCAATCTGTACAATTGAGTCCTTTGTCTTTTGTATGGGACATTTATCTTTCCGTATGACATAGTCATCCTTCTTGGCAATTTTCTTTTGCATGAGACCTACTATATGGTGTATGGATGCGATCCACCACTTGCCTGCAAATAGTTTTATTGTATGGATCAGACTTCTCCTTTTTACATATTAGTCTTGTTGTTAATCCAACCGTATAGAGTATGGTGTCAACTTGGCCTATACTTGTTCATTTTCTCGTATGGCATACAACCTAGGCTTGCCCCACAACTTTCATTAATTTTTCTTTACTATGTGGTGAAGTTTTTTTGAAAAGGTAGCTTTTTTTTTGTACAATGTTGGATAGTTGTGCATTAAGCAGTTCGTAGTAGTAAGGGGTTTAGCACATTGTGGAAGTGACTTGGCAATAGCATGGCGGTACCTTGGTAGGAGTGTTGTACAATATTGGAGTAGTGTGTGGTGAAGGTAGGGCAAGTATTGTAACTCTCAAAATCATTATAAGGCACATCAAGATGATCAACTAAGTACACAAGTTTCATGAATGGTTAGCAAGAGAAAAGGGAAGCGATCCACTTCTTGACCTCCAGTTGTAGGAGGAAAGCATTGAGGTGTTGATATAGTCACAATCAAATCACTCATTTGGGATAGTATGATAGGAAGTGAGTCAAGGAGCTAGTGACAAGCTATAGAGGAAGGGCACCACCTAAAGTTGACACTTACACATGTAGAGGTGGATGAAGTCGTCCAAATCTCATTTTTCAATTACAAGGAATTTTAGGCCTATTTATGTGCTTTTGATAGTCTATTACAATAGAGTGAAGCGGAATCCATTATTGATTATGAAGATTGGCAGGTGACTATTTCGTACAGAGTGCCAAACTTCATGAGGGTGTTGTACATTTCTTCTAGGGGGGTTTACATGGGAAAACCCACTATGGTGAATCCACAACAAAAGGAGCCATTTGTTGAGTGGATTTATAGAAACCATTAACATAGGTAGAGCAAGATAACATTAGGGGCCCAAAAGATCCTAGGATGGAAGAAATTAATACAAAGCAATGTAAGGAGTAGGGCAACTATGTAATTGATGAACCTGATGAAATGGTTGGGGAGGAGCATGAGGGAAATCTTGAATTTCTTCACAAAGCTAAAATGTGGGCTGATATTTCTCTCATGGTTGATACCTAGATGTATCACAAGGTGAATTCTTTGAAAAGAATGGTCAAGGATCTGTAGGCAAGCTTGGACATAGAGAAAAATAAAAGGCTGGAGTTGGACGCTAAGGTAGGAGATATACAAGGTAAAGTTATGGACGATGAGCCTAAACTTCGCCAGCTTGTCAAAAATAGTGAGCAAAACATGAATATGGTGACCTCAAGTCTTTGTGTTGTTGCTGCTCATTTGGGTAAGAGAAGTGCGGAGGAAATTGTGTCCCCTGTTGTTGTCTCTTTAAGTGGAGGTCCCAAGAAGTGTACCATGCTGAGCATGAAGAAGGCAATTGAGGCTGCTTCTAGTTTGATTGTGAAGGAATCAATTGCAAAAGTGGCCAGCCTTGGGAAGAATCTGGCTAAGGTTGTGAAAGAGCTGGTCTAGTGCTTTGCTTTCTTTTTTTGGCTTTTTGGCTTTTTGGCTTTTTGTTCCTATTCGTCTGGTTTCTAGTCCTTGGTCCTAGACTTTGGTCTTGGCCGTGTTAGCTGGTCCCTGTCGTTTCCAACATTTATTAGGTGTCTCCTTTTGTGGGATTTTGATATGTGTTCTAATGTATTATTTATTGAGGTTCTAGGTCCTTGTAAAACCTGGGTTTATCTGCTACTTTGACACTATGAATTGAATGCTTATCTCTTGATGATTTTTGTATGGGGTTTCAGGCCCCCTCTAAACTTGTTTTAACATGAATCCAAAAAAAACATCAGGGGCCTAGGAGGAAATAAGGGGTTCAACGAGAACTTCTTGGAATGACAAAGTGGAAGTGTATACTAGATACCTCCTCAAATGCAAGCTAATGGGTGTCAGTGAAGCTTTAGATGTAGCTTTCTAAATGATTGAGATTATGATCCAATAGAGTGTAAGTAAAGAATACAATTGGGCTAGACTTCTATCCAAGAGGATTCGTGATTTCCTAGTTCTAAGGCATAAGATCTTTTATATGATGCAACATGCCATTGAGTTATTCTTAGATGCTATCCATATGTAGTTACCTTTGGAGCAATGGGGTTGATTCTAGCTAGGATGACTATTGGAACCAAGGTGGTAGACAATATTTTAATAACTACCGGGCAGGTCTTCCTACCTCGTTTGCATTGTTTTGGTGACTTATGCCTTTCTACTTGCCAGTTTGGATTTATTTTTCTGGAAGTCAAAATTGTTGTTCATATATATTGATATATATATAGGACCTACATTCAAACAATGACTATGGGTTCACCAATGATTAAATGCATATGTCTAAAATGTTTATTTTGAGTTGAAAGATATAATTCAACGTAGTCACATATCCATAACAATATACCTTATAAGCAATAGAAGCAGTTATGTAGTGCATGGGTTGTTGCCAAGAGTAGCATTAGACTTAAATCATGTCACTCTTTATCAAAATGGTTTCCTACATTGGATTTAAGGTTTGCATCTTCATTATTGGTATTATATGCTTAATCACAAAGAATGTTGTATGGTTTATATGTGATGATTTGGGCTTTCTGCCATTCCTCATTTTTTAATAAATTTTCTTGTTAATACCCCATTGTTCCTTCATTTCCAAATTATCAAGGTCACTGGGAGACGGGGAGACTTCGAGGTCTCCGGTACTGGTACTGGTACCAGTACGGCAATTTTTCAAATAGGAGACGAGGATACTTGGAGACGGCAAATTTTTTAAAATTTTTTTTTAATAGTTTAAAGAGTCTAATACTAAAAGTAAATACAAAATTTGAAAATAGTAATACTGTAAGACTAAAGTAAATAATAATAGTAATGTCACATTAAAAATTAAAATAGACTCATAGAGTCAAAGATTTTAAAACTCACATGATCACAATATTGTATCTCATAGACATATTTGTTTTTCGAATATTGCATATGATCACCATTATATCAGATTGATAATCGCTGAGATTATCATTACATATTCAAATTTTAAATTCAAAAAAGTATAGTTTGATGCTGAATTGCCGATATGCAAACAAAAATGAACACTTTGTACAATAAACAAAAAACAGAAATATATCTAGTATTAGTATGTCGATGGTACTATCATCTACTCCACAAGGTTGTGATCAACAATCTCAAGGTCTTCCGCTATCATGCTCTCCAAAAAATCATCACTCTCCAAAAATATTTTAAATGATTTAATCATTTAAATTGTCGAATAAAAATAATTTTTAAAAAGTGTTTCTAATGTTTTTAAAGTTATTAATTTATTAAATAAAATATTTTAAATGATTTAATCATTTAAATTGTCAATGGTCTTAATTTTTGCATTATAAACATTAAAATGAGGGCTAAAATATATAAAATTATTTAATATTATATTTTACATTTATATTTTATCAGGAGACTTTGGGGAGACTTCACTTTTTGGTTTAGGAGACGGGGAGACTTCATGAGACTTCGTCATGAAGTCTCCAACCTTTTTTGAGGTCTCCGGAGATGCGAAAAGTCTTTGAGACGCGTCTCGGTCTCCGAGACGCGACTTTTAGGGGGGAGACGGGTCTCTCGGTAACCATGCAAATTATATACCTTATATTTTGAAAAGATGCGTCTTTTTAAAAGACATCTTATATGAGAATGTTACCTAATTTAATTTTAATTTTATTAGAATATTTAATATTTTTTAATTTAAATTTTTTTAAAAATATTTTAATAATCTATAATAAATGTTATAATAACCATATTATATCTTGTTAAAATATAGTAAATTTAATAATAATAAATTCTATTTAATTTTATTGTTATTTAGTATTTATAGGTTAATTAAAATTAACTATTTCAATAAGATATTTAAATAGTGTATATGTATTCAAATATATTTTTATTGTGCATACTAATTAGGGCTTATGACAAAATTTGCTTGCCCTCAAGCAATTGATTTGATCTTAATTAATTCATAGTTCAAAATCATTCTCTTTCCTGCATATATGTCAAACACTTGCAAAATTACACTTATTAGTACATAACAACCTATGCAAAAACATATGAATGAAGAGACAAAGCATACACAAGGTAGACACATGCATGAAGACATAAGGCAAACACGAGGTAGTCACACTTAAGCATGAAGACACAAAGTAGACTCGGAGAAAATACATTAATGCATGAAGATACAATGTAGGAACAGAGTATACATGTTAAAACATTGTTAGATTCCTCTTTACATTTTGAAATAAAAAAAGGTTAAGGAAATGTTTTACCAACTTTGATTGTGAATTTCGTGCTCTTTTCCCTTGTTTGGAAATCAAAAATTCTTGAAGATGTGTCTTTTGGCAACCTTCCTAGTACGTGTTGTAATAGTTTCCCCCTCATTGCATACTTTCTCTCACGTACTTGATTCCGTAGTGGATGGTAGATTTACTGCTGTTTAAGTTTGGACATGATCTATTTGGGATCTGTTGCCCCATGTGAGTGATTTACTCCTCCCGTTGTGCATACTCCCTACCCACTCGGTACATGCTTATTTTTGTTGAATCAAAGTTTGATATTCATTACTACATAAATAGCTTAATTACAAATAATGATAAGTATATCGGGTAATACTTCTAGTAATTAACTTGTTTTAACCTTGATTCCTTATTTTCCTTCCTATACCTCTCCTAAGGAGAGCATGGATTTAGTTTTCGTAGGACATTTGACACTAGTACATTCTCTAGTTTACTTAGCCTCTCCCTACACAACACCATCTATCAACTCCCAGGAGCCAAGAGTATAGTGAGAAAATAAGAGAATTGGTTAAAACCATCCCAATTCTTTCGCATTAGCAATTATATGCTAAGTGTGTGTCTATATCATCACATATACATTCTCCATATATTTTACTATATATAAGACGTTCTATAACATATATGAGGTACGTTGTGTTGGTTCCCAAAACTGCAGATTGGAAATCCAAGAGCCTGCCACTTCTTCGATAGGATTTCTCAATCAGTTTTGGCCAAGGAACGAAAATCGCTTAGATTCCCCTGCACTTTGGGCTCTGCTACACCCAGGCGGGTTAACCTTCACCTTGAACATTGACAGCTTGGTTCAAGACTTTTCTATAGCGAATTTAACTTCTGGAGTTCTCCGGCTGGCAAGGTCCTCAAACTCAATAAAATTGAAACTGGATGCTGAATAATGGTTAAATGTTTTGAACAATTGAATAATAATTAATTTGATGCTTGTAGGAGGAATGTATAGATTTTCTGACTTCAATAAAAAGACTAGTGCCTTCGCTCATTCGGGTGATAGAGTCAACTTCGGTGAATTTTTACATACAACTTCATAATGTTCAATGCACTTATACTGCTAGTAATTTTGATAATCCAGATGCGACAGACCAATTATGATGCAATCTTAAATTAGTCCAGATTGAATTTTAACTCCACTGAGACAAACTGGACACAGCTGTGGAAACAATTAAATATTTCACAACACCTATGATGATCAAATTTAAAATGCTTAATTGACCATGTCCACTTATCTGATAACAAAATCATATACAGAATTTTAAAATATAATTATGAAGGACGATTCGCCTGCAGTTTTAAATCTCCACACCGTTAAAGATAAACAAAAGACATTTTTATTTTATTGAAAATAAAATAATGGCATTGTTATTACAAAATCATAATATAGCCCTTATCCCTCTGTATAATAAAAATATAAAATGCTTCTTTTTTAGAGAATATAAAGTGTTCTCATATGAGTTGTTACAATATCTTCCTTGTATATATATCTTTCTCTTCTAAAGGTGCGACCTTTCAAATAGAAAAGTTACTCTCTTTCAATACTTAAGATCACATCCTTTATTTATTAATACTTTGTTTTAGATTATTTTAATTGCACCCTTTTTAATATAATCACCTATTAGCTTTATGATTATCGAGCTTTTCTTCTTTGTCGGCAAATCTCCAAAACATTTCCTTTAATTAAATTTTATCGGGCTTTCATATAGTTTCCATTTATTAATTCATTGAGGTATTGTTTCAGGCAACACTTTACGTTGGCATATAGGAGAATTTATTTTATCTTTGATGGAGCCTATGCGGCGACTTCTTCCATTAATCCCGTGCTTGGTTCGAATCTCGACGGCTTCCCTAATCATTTTAAGGCATGAGTTTCTTCCTGACTCCTGTGTCTTCAATGAAGGCCAACATCCAAACAAAGCTTTTTACACTTGGCATCAATGTCTTCCACAAGCCATGCAAACTTTTACTCGGGCGTACGGGTTAGACGTCCACCAGTCACCTACAGATTCCAGTTGCTCTTGTTACTCCTTTCCATTTCAAACAGTGGTTCGCAGATAGTGTTCATTCATTCATTTTTGTCTTCTAATGCTGTAGGAAAGCTTGTTTTTGAACAGTGATCAAGGCATCCGAGTATGTCCACACCCATCTTTGTTCCTAACTCGTAGTAATGAAAGACTGATCGCCTGGGCTGTGTATTCTGGTCAGCATCATTGTAGGCTGGAGACGACATTGCTTGAAGTTTCTGTTTAGACTCTTCAACCACAGCATCCTCATTTTCACCACACTTATTGAATTGTATTCACAATTTTCCAAACAATGGTTATTTGTGTTTTGGAAATGGACTGCACAATATACTGGAATCTTTGTTGATGCAGAAATTACTTTATGATTGTAAAACCATCTTCCACTATTGAAAACAAGTATCATGGGTGCCAATTCACCCACACGATCCTGGAGATTCCATAACAACGATGCTCGCCCAGTAGTATAAGTAAAATGATAACCAAGGTTATTGGCCTCAAGAAGTGTATTTTGAATTGATGTAGATGCTCCTTATTATTCTCTCATACGCTCCAATAAATTCATATATAGCCATCTGCTATAAATATTTGAAAAGCATGATCTGAATTTTATACTCTTGGCTTGTTCTCAACTTAGTTTCCACTGGCAGTGACTCACAACATTCTTTCCTTTAGAAAGTTTCAATGATAATATTTTGGCGTCGAACTATTGATTCTGCTGTAGTATTTATAATTTTAAACTCAAGTCTTTATAATATTCATATGGATTTCAGAAACAGTTCTGATCAAGTCCATATTTGAATGAATCAATTGGCCAAAAAGTAATACGATGCCCTGCTGTGATGATTCTCCTCATAATGGTGCAATGACACCATCAACTAAAAATCTCAGTTCGTTATCCCCAGCATGTGAGTTGACTATAGATCTCAGATCATTTGCCAGCTTATGATGTTCATCCAACCAACTGCATTTCTCCATATCAAAGGCTAAAGCTCTTATAGCAAGATAGGCATCATATAATAATGATTCTCCAGCATTCTCTCATTTAGTTTACTATTCTAATCATAATTAGAGGATAAGACTTGAAGATTTTCCTTTTGGCATCATAGTTGGGGCTCAAAATTTTGCCAAAATTTTGGAGTCCCATCACGTTGTACTAGATAGTTATACAATACTTATATATATTATCATGATTTAGATTGACAACTATCTATATATCCCATTTTATTACATGCATTGTGAAGTTTTGCACAAAATGACATATTTAACCTGATGTTTAAGATTTAGGGTTCCTGTTCTTATCTTATCCACATGTAGATATCCACGTGCCCTCTAATTAGTTTAATCAAGAGCTATTGGAAACCCTATTTACTTGTATTGTTGTTAATGTCCAATCAGCTAATGTGCTCAGTGCGTGCCTCCATCCAATTTGTTGTCCTACATTTTCTCAACACAAAGTGCAGGTAACAGTACGAAACTTTTCCAACTTAGTTTTGCATTTCTCTGAGTTTAGTTCGTTATTTAATTGGTTAGTATTGATCAACCAATCAACTCCAATTAATATAATGAATCCTTTTACTGAAGGCTTTCATCAAGTCTTTTTCGTTTTTCCTGTTTGTTGAGCCTATGCTTGATTTACGAGGCCTTCAACGTCATTTTCTTTGTTTTTGAGTGTGTGTGTTTGTTGGATTTTAGTTCTTTGGTTTTGCTCAAGTCATTGCTTTTGGTTTTCCCTTTGATTTGATCTATCTTAGGGCTTAATCGGAGTTGGCAATCAAAAGATATGACCAATTTAGTGCCCCAAAAGTGGACCTTTTTGATGCAATTGCACGAATTAAAAATATCATGTTATATTTTTAATTTGACTTTCACTTTTTGAAAAATATAACTTAAATTCACTTTATATTATGTTTTTAAGTTACTTTATCATTTAAATTTTTCACTTAAAGTAACTATAGTGCACTTTATGTTATATTTTTAAGTTGAGTGCTTTTTGATTTTTCACTTAAGTGACTATATTAACTATATAGTTCAATTTAATTTTTGATTTTTAAATCAAATGCTCTAGCAAATATTACTTATTAAATGATATTTGTATATTATATTTTTAATATGATAATGTGAATATTGTTTATGTCCCATTTAAGTGATATTTCATCAAAATCAAATTGACATGTGCTTAATTTACCACTTAAGTTGTGTGCAACATGTTTATATGCAAAATACGCATTTGCACCCAAAAGGTGCGATCTTGATGGAGAATGCATGTAATTGCAACTAAAACATGCAAAGACATCAAAAAGTTGAGATGTTTATGTCATATGCATGCGCACCTAAAAGGTGCATTTTGGCATTTGGGTTGCAATTGCAAGTTTTTAAAACATGTCTTTGCACCTATAATGTGCGTTTTGCCAATGAGACATGTAAATGCATCTTTTGAACCCATTTTTGAGCAAAAAAAAACATTTTTAAAACATGCATGTGCACCCAAAAGGTGTGTTTCGGTCTTGAGAAAGCCCATTGCATGTTTTTAAAACATGTAGTCACCTCAAAAAGGTGCGTTTTGCATTCTAATGTATGCATTTGACTTTGACAAACCCGTTTTTGGAGATTGAAGGCAAAACTTCATGCATTTGTCTTCCAAAAACATGTTTTTGCTTGGAATCTTCAAATCTTTCCATTCCATGGCATGAAATCCTTTCCACAAGGGGCGTTTTGGCATTTTAAAGTGTTTGTATGCATCAAACGTTGAAATCTCTTGCAAAAAACATTTTTCTTTGCTCCATTTTAGGGCACGTTTTGGCAAAAAAACTCAGATTTTACCCTTTCTAGATCACGTTTTTGTTTCCACAAGAGGCGTTTTATGATGAACGTTCATGCTATTGCCATTGGAAAGGACGTTCTTGCATTCCAATGCTGAAAACGACTTATAAAAGTGCAGATTTGAATCACATTTTTCTCAAAAAAATCTCATTTTCTTTCATTTTAAAAATCCGTTGGAATTGGGAGGCATTTTAGGGCACGTTTTTGAGATTATGCATGGAAAATGCCTCATTGGGTGTTCATTTGAATTCATGATTGCAAGGTTGAAAATATCCAAGTTTGTTTGAGAATTGTTCAAAGTTGGAGTCTCTTTCTCTTTTATTTTTGGCACACAATCATCAAGTAAGTGGACATTTTCCTTCTTGCTAATTAATTGCATGCTTATCTTGCTGATTGTATGCATGTTTTAGCTTGATGCTTTACATTTGTTGATTTTTATGCCTTGGAAAGTGCATTTTTCCTTTAAAAATGATGAAATGGTTCATTTTCATGTTTTTGGTTTTTTCCCAAACTTCAAATTCAAATTTGCATATTGAAGTAGTTTGCTTGTTGACATGTTTGAGTCTTTTACCAAATGTACATTTCTGTTTTGTGTTTGTGTTTTGCTTGTTTGCTTTTCGGATTTTCTTCATTTTGAAGAAGTTGCAAGTTCTTTCCTAAGAACTTGAACATGTTCCATTTCACTCCACCTCCCACTTCATGCAAGAGCATCATTTCATTCCATTTCCATCTTTCTGTGTTACAACACTTCACATCTCATTCTTCACATGCGATTATATGTATTTCCATCCATCATCCGCACACACATGTAATCTCATTCTCCATTTCCATTTTCACTCATCTCAATTTTTGCACCCAATCACACATCATGATTACATGAAAAGTCTTTTACATGTAATTGCATCTCTAGAACCCATTTTTGACTAAAAGTCACTTTTTAAAGGTAAAAAAAGTCATGTGCATGTTTTCCCATGTACTTTGACTTTACCTTTTCTCAAAGATGTCTATAAAACTCACTTCACTTCAAGGCACATTGCATTCTTTTGGTCTCCATTTTCCCAATGGTTGTTTGAGAACCAAAGTTCGTAATGGAATGTGTAATATCCCCTTCATAAAATAGTTTATTAATCAAATCTTTATTAATGGGCCGATTGATTTAAAATATCTCAGACCCATTTTAGTTTTGTTTCCGTAGGTAAGTTTAGCCGTCGGCTATCTTTGTACACCCTCAAAAAGTTTTCCCGAAGGGTATTTAAGCATGGCTTGTAGGTAGTCATAGGTATGCAATTTGGATCATTTATTTGTACTTAGAATTCTAGTTGGGATTCTTTGTAATTTGCCATTTCGGAAGTGAAATATCTTCCCTACTTTGCTATTTTCGGTTTCGGTGGGATTCAACCCTTACCCTATTCTGTCGTTTGTAACACTTTGCTTGGATCTAGCAAATCGGAGCACCATCTTTTGGCAAATATTAATTAAAGGATATTCTTGTTCAAATCTCCATTTTTGTTTGGTGTTACTTGATAAATTCAGGATTTGATAGTTTATGGCACATGATTGAACTTGTTTACCATCCGCACCCCATCTGTCACTCACCTCGCTCAATGCAACGTCCGTACCACCCTCAAAACCTATTGTATGGCTTCCATTACTACACCGTACGATCTTCCTTGTTCCACCGTATAGACACCCGACACCTCCCATCCGTATGGACTTATTGGCTACCTTCTACAATACGACCACTACACCGTATGACCCCTTTTGCCTCCATCTACCGTACGACCCTCTTGCTCTCCATCTATCGTACACCATCATTGACTACACGTACAACCATCAAACATACATTGTACGACATTCCTGTTTGTCACCGTACAACAAAAATATCACTACTTGCACTACCGTACAGCCCCCTAGTCATTTATCTCCGTACAATCACATCATCTTTGCAGTGGCCTACGAAGGTCAGGAACATTACAGTGGTATTAGAGCTTCGATCTTGCTAGCTTGTGGACAGTGAATGAGAGTTTATAGCCGAAAGAGTAGAAGAACTCATTCCGTTGATAGAATGGCTGCCGAACTGGAACCCGCAGCTGTCGAACTCGTGTCACTACTCAAAGAGCTTGCGAGGAATCAAGCACAAATCAATGATACTCAATGACTCATGGAAGAGACTCTCAAGAAGTTGGTAGACAATAAAATATTCGGAGAATAAAATGGTCACAGCGTGGACTCAGTGTCAGATAAAGCAAACCCTCATCCAGCACGCTTTTGACCTTCATGCCTCTTTCCCCCCACGGATGGAGGCACCACCCGGAGGGAAGCAACCAGCCTTTGAAGAAATACAGGAACAACTAAGAGAAGATTGGAAAAATGCGAATTTGGAGGAAGATATATCGGACAAAGATTATATAGATCTGATAGTGAGATATTCGGGAGGCGGAAACAGAAGACACTTTAATGATGATCTCAGGAGGAAGTTGAGTAAATTAAATCTATCACCATTTGACGGATCTGGAACCATAACTATGCAAGCATGGGTAATGAAGGCAGATACTTCTAGCTTAATCCCATGCCAGAAGAAGAAGCAATTATATTTGCGGCCTTACACTTGGAGGGAGTTGCGTATGAATGGTGGCATTAAAACACCATCACACGGGGGCATGATTAAATAAATACCTATGTGGAATTCACTAGGAGATTGATAGATTGATTTGACGGTAAAGATTTGGAACTCAATTTCAAAGATTTGACACAACTGAGGCAAACTTGATCGGTTGACCAGTACATTGCAGAATTTCAAAAATTGTCTGTTTTGGTCATGAACATTTCTGAAAGAAGACAGATAGTGCTTTTCATGGATGGACTGATAGAAACATTCAAAGGTTGGGTAAAAGGGTTCAATCCTGCCACCGTGTCAGAGGCCATTAAGAAGGCAAGGAGTATGGCATCATCAACAACGTCATCCTCACAAAGTTACATTCCAAACCATTGGTGTTTCTGAGGGACAAAGATAACAAGCTTCCATCGAGAAAGTCGTTGGATGAAGCTACTAGATAGGAGCTTCGAAGGAAGAAGCTATGTTTCAATTGCAAAGGACCATGGGAACTTGGGCATAGATGCCTCGGGAAAGAAAAAATTCACTACATTGAGGTCGTGTATGATGATGAGGACGAATAGGAAGATATACCCTCCGAAGACAACCAACCCCACAAAGACACCAAAATGGTTGGTTTGAGCCATATGGAAAGAATTGCAACATTGGTATGGTAGGGATCAACTATCTCCTAGCACGTAGCTTGAGGTGCACGGTTTTTCATGTATAGGAAACCCTTCAAGGACAAAGGGTTATGGTGATGCTCGATAGTGGAGCCACCCTAAACTTCATAAACTCATCTCTGGTGAAGCAAAGAGGTCTGCCTACGGAGATGCATGCAGGATTCCAGGTCAAGGTTGCTGGAGGGATTCTTTTGCCCTGCACACACCTTGTTCCTTAGCTAAGTATCACAATGGCGAATCACATAGTGACCAAGGATTTTTTCATAGTGGACCTTGATGACATGGAGGTTATTCTAGGCATACAGTGGATGGAGACACCTGATGAATATACTCAGAGCTTCAAACTGATGGACTTCACTTTTGTTGTCGATGAAAAGAAGGTTGTTCTCTGCGGAATGGCAAATGAAGGTCCGAAGGAAGTTTTTGCACATTGGATGGAGGCAATTTTTCAGCGTGATGATGTTGCTTGGGCTGCACATTGTTTTGTCTCAGCAGAACCTATAAAAGGACAATGGACACCTCCCTAGGATGATGATCTCCAAAATATTTTGAGTGATCATCACAGAGTTTTTATAGACATTCCTCCTGGCATACCACCTCATCAAGGGTTTGAACAGACTATCGAGCTGGAAGTAGGAGCCAAGCCGGTCATAACCACACCCTACCGCCATCCCAAGAAATTCAAAGATGAGATAGAAAGGACGATTAAGGATTTGCTGGAGAAAGGATGGATCTGTCTCAGTTCTAGCCCTTTTGGGTCATCAGTGGCATTGGTCAAAAAGGACGGGACAATGCGCATATGTGAGGACTATCGTGCGCTGATAAAAAAAAAATTAAAAATAGATAACCCATTCCAAGGATAGATGAGTTGCTGGATGAACTACATGGCGTAGTCGATTTTTCAAAAATAGATCTCCGTTCCGAATACCATCAAATCCGCATGAGGGAAGAAGACATAGAAAAGACGACCTTTCATTGTCACTACAAGCATTATGAGTTCCTTGTCATGCCATTTGGATTAACAAATGCACCTGCTACATTCCAATCATGCATGAATCACATCTTCAACAAATAATTGAATAAGTACTTACTGGTATTTTTTGATGATATTTTTATTTATAGCAGGACATGGGAAGAGCACTTGAAGCATCTGGATGAAGTCCTAAGGATCATGAAGATCAGTCTTTGTTTGCCAAGCAATCCAAGTGTCAATTTGGTATGACAGAAATATTGTACCTGGGACATGTTGTTAGTAAATATGGCGTTCAAGTTCATTAGGGGAAGATTCAGGGTATTCTTGATTGGCCTCCTCCAAAATCACTCACAGAGTTGCGAGGATTTTTCGGACTGTGCAGTTATTACCGAAGGTTTATAAAGGGGTTCTCTCAGCTCAATGCACCACTAACAGATCTGACAAGAAAGGGATCCTTCTAGTGGAATGAAAAGGCACAACTCACTTTTGATAAGTCGAAGGAAGCAATGAGCACTTGTTCTGTGCTTGCTTTACCTAATTTCACTCGATCGTTCATTATGAAGTGCGACGCATCCTGAGAAGGCATTGGCGCTGTATTGATGCAAGATAGACACCCCATAGCCTATGAGAGGCAGGAAGTTTACACAAACAGAATGCTTATATTCCATCCATGACAAAGAGATGTTGGCCATCGTACATGCACTAACCAAGTTTTGATAGTATCTAGTGGGCGCCAAGTTTGTCTTTTGTACAGATCACAATAGTTTGAGATATTTTTTGGAGCAACGGGACTTGAATGAGAGGCAACAAAAATGGGTAAGCAAGATTCAGGCTTTTGATTTTGACATTGAATATGTGAAAGGAAAGAACAATATGGTTGCATATGCGTTGTCCAGGAAACCGGCCATCTGCTTACTAACCCAGATTTCAGTTGATTGGAAAGCACATTTGTTGGTAGAATATTCCAAAAACATATTTGCCTGTGAGCTAATGGATGGCAACACCCAGGATTGTCGGTACAAAGTGGTAGATGACATCATTTACTATAAGAATCGGATATTTTTAGTGCCGAAATCCAAATTGAAGTAGAAAATCTTGAAGGAGGTTCACGACTCACCCTTGGCAGGACATCTGGTTTCCTCAAAACGTACAAACGTCTCAGGGAGAGGTTTTCATGGAAAAGACTTAAAGGAGACTTATTGCAGTATGTAAGAGAGTGTGCGGTCTACCAGCAGAACAAATCCGAACATACTCTACTTGCCAGATTACTGCAACCTCTGCCAACTCTAGAACATAGGTGGGAAAGTATCTTGATGGATTTCATAATTGGACTTCCGAAGGTGAATGGAAAGGATTGCATCTTCGTGGTTGACAGATTGAAAAAGTACGCACATTTTTTCACCATCCCGTCAGATTTTCAAGCCGCACAAGTTTTCTATCTGTTTTTAAGAGGTCTTTCGTCTGCACGAGTTATCCCGAAACATTGTCAGTGGTCGGGATGGGCAATTCATTAGTATCTTCTAAACAAAACTGTTTTGATTGGCAGGGACAAAAATGTCACCAAGTACAAGTTACCACCCTCAGACAAATGGACAAACAAAGATTATAAACAAGTGGCTCGAAGGTTACCTTTGAAACTATGTTTCAGCACAACAATGAGCATGGGTCAAATGGATACACCTAGGGGAATATTGTTACAATACCACGTACCACATGTCCATTGGGATGGCACCATTCAAAGCTCTAAATGGGTACAAACCCCTCTCCTTCATTGACATAGTTATGGGAGACAGTCGCACACCAAGGGCAAGGAACTGGCTTCAGGAGGGACATGACATTCTAAGATACCTGAAGAAAAAAATACAATAGACACAAAATTAACAAAAGATGTACGCTTACAGACACCGAATAGAGAGGAGTTTCAAAGTAGGAGACTTGGTCTACCTCAAGCTCAAACCATACCGACAATCCTCATTGAAAAATAAAGGAAAAGAAAAACTGAAGCCACGATTTTACAGCCCTTATTGTGTAGTTCGCCGCATTGGTGAAGTTGCCTACGAACTGGAACTTTTGGAGGGGAGTGTCATGTCCCCACTCTAGCTCAGTCTAGCAGAGACATGTGAGTCAACTTATTATGGGGTCTTGTAGGCTGACAGGGTTGGATAGAGACTCAGTATGGTTATTCCGTGTTGGGGACTTGGTGTTCTGGCGGTTATTGATCAGTTGGGAGACGTTTCTTGTTTTTAGGAGACAGTTCCTATATTTATGAGGTCCATTCCTACTTTTTAGGTGGTATGATCATGCACAGGGTTGGGTTTCCATGAGTTTTCTCTTTGGGTTCAGTTTCAGAGGGATAGAGCTTGTTTCCTAAAATTTAGGAGCATCCCTAGATTTTAGGGATGAGACTGCCAATGGATCCTTGATTTCCGACTTCAGTCACAAACAGGTGATAGGATGATTTTATGGTTTGTGATGTCAGTTGGGCATTTTGTAGCTATTTGGGTTATATTTTTAATATTTCCTAAGTTAGCGTTTAATAATTAAATAAGGCTAAGTTAATAGCCATTTTGGAGTAATAAGGGGAATTTTGACCTCATTTGGATGCATACCCCTTGGTGTGATAGCTCGTTGGAAAGGTCTTGAACTTTTCTAAATCTTTCTCTTTAGTCTCAGGGTGATTCAGTGAACGGATTTATGTCTATGGAGAAAAAAGGTCATTTTTAGTAACATTGCCACTTTAAAATAAGACTTAAATCACTTTTGTAACCCAATGCCTTTTGGAGTCACTTTAGGGTTCGATTTGCTTTGGAAGGGGTTATAAGGAGATGGAGGCACCATTCCTCATTCATATTATGCATTTTAAACTTGTTTACAAATTTGCTCTGCTTGGGCGATTTTATTTTGGGACGCAAACCCCAGGGTATTTACTGGTTGGGACGTAACCCTCAGCAGTATTTGATCTTGAAATTTTCAGTGGTATCAGCTATTATCAGGGAAGGAGGACGCCATTTCAGCTTGGGTTTGCAGTATTGTTTAGCAGGGCACAATTATTGGTACATGGGAAAGTGAGCCTTGCAACAGTAGCCGCCATTTGCAGCACTTTGAAATATAGAGAGTCAGATAATCAGCAGCAGACGATTGCATGTTAACAGTCCTTTTCCATCAGCCAGTTTGGCGTCATTGTTAGGGAAAATGTACTGGATCCTTTATTTGGCTCTATAATTCAGAGATCTGCTTGGTACGATTTGTATCAATTCTGATTTTGCTGCATATTGTTATTTATTTTCAGACTCTTTTCATATCATTTGCTCCTCATTTCTATGTTGAATAATCATCAAAAACGCAAAAACAAACAAACTCTTCTGCATTTCCGTCTAGTTCTGCAAAAAAACTTTAATAAACAGGAAAAAGAAAATTAAAAAGAAAAAATATAATTAAGCTACAACAGATTAGCAGCAGAGATCCATCAGGGATCTTTCAGGGAGCCATATTCATAATGTTTTTCATGTTTCCTGCCTGAAGAAAGTTGTGGGACAGAACGTCATGGTAACTACAGACCTACCACCGCTCAATGAAGAAGGAAGACTCATATTGGAACCAACCGAGATTATTGAAGTACGTGAGAAGACCCTGCAGAACTGAACGGTGAAGGAATATTTGGTACGTTGGAAACACTTGCTATTGGACGACACAACCTGGGAAGGTGAGCACATTCTTCAGCATTCAACACTGCGTTTGCTTGAGGACAAGCAAAATTTGGGACGGGAGGACTATAATATCCCCGTCATAAAATAGTTTATTAATCAAATCTTTGTTAATGGACCGATTGATTTAAAATATCTCAGACCCATTTTAGTTTTGTTTCCGTAGGTAAGTTTAGCCGTCGGCTATCTTTGTACACCAAAGAAAGTTTTCCCGAAGGGTATTTAAGCATGGCTTGTAAGTAGTCGTATGTATGTAATTTGGATTAATTATTTGTACTGCGAATTACAGTTGGGATTCTCTGTAATTTGCCATTTTGAAAGTGAAAGATCTTCCTTACTTGGCTATTTCCTGTTTCGGTGGGATTCAACCCTCACATATTCTGTTGCTTGTAGCACTTCACTTGGATCTAGCAAATCGGAGCACCATCATTCGGCTAATATTAAGTAAAGGATATTCTTATTCAAATCTTCATTTTTGTTTGGTGTTACTTGATAAATAGGGTAGAACACCAGGTAATTGGAGACATTAAAAATTTAGAAGTAGAACTTGTACTTAAAAATTTAGAATCTTGATTAAGTGATTACGTTTATAAATTATGAATTAATGATTGATCGTTGATCATTATACTAATTTATTTATTTTTCTTCAAGTGCCACGGTATTTTTGAAATTAATTGATGTCTCAGAAAACACAAAGAATGCTGAATATCTTTGTGAGATAATGGATGAAATGATAAAGGACATGGGTGAGGAGAATGTGGTGCAGATAGTTATAGATAATGCAACAAATTATGTTGCTACAGGAAAGCTTCTTATGGAGAGACACCCTCACTTATTTTGGACCCCTTATGCTACGCACTGCATTGACCTCATGTTGGAGGATCTTGGTAAACTCCCTTGGATAAAAACAATTATAGAACAAGGAAGGAGTTTATGCAAATTCATATATAATCATACATGGGTCCTCAATTTCATGAGAAAATATTTAGAACAAAAGGAGTTGTCTCGTCTAGGGGTCACTAGATTTGCGACCAATTTTCTCACATTGCAATCTTTTCTTGATTCAAAGGGAGGTTTGAGATGCATGTTTGTATGTGAGGAGTGGATCGCATCATCATATGCAAAGACCATTGTAGGGACTGATACAACTGATCGCATTTTTGATGAGGCTTTCTTTTGGACATTTATCGCTGAGATTGTGAAGGTAATTTTCCTTTTTGTCCTCATTTCAACTTTTTTGTTTATAAAATTATGTTATAAATTATTGTTCATCTTTTAAACAAAAACTTAAAGCTGATTGTTTTTCTTTCAACTTTCATAATGAATGTAGTTCATAAAGCCGCTTGTCGTTCTCCTACGAATTGCTATTGGAGAGAAGCCCTCAATGGGCTACATCTAAGGGTATGGATAGGGTGGAGGCCAGTTGCTCTTTTTTTTGCAAGGAATTGAGATAGGTATGGGTCTATATGGGATGTCATTGATAGACGTTGGCACAATCTACTTCACAGGCTCTACATGTAGCGACCTACTTTCTTAATCTAGCATACCAATTCAGCCCACATTTCAAGGCTAATAATGAGTTGTGGAGTGGCCTTTATGATGTTGTAGAGAGAATGTCACCTGATTCAGGAGTTAGAACAATTGTAGTCCATGAGATTGAGTTGTTTAAGAAAGCTCAAGGGGACTTATTTGCATGAGAGTTGTGCAACAAAAATAGGACAAAATTGATGCCTCGTAAAAAAATAAAAATCTATGATTCTACATCGTAATTTTAAAATCTATTACCATTCTAATTTGATAAAGTCAAAGTTTAAATTTTTCTTGTTTCAGATGCATGGTGGGAGATGTTTGGCACTAAGGTGCCAAATTTATAGAGGATTGAGATTCACATCTTGAGCCAGCCATCTAGTGCATCAGAATTCGAACACAATTCGAGTCAATTTGAGCATATACACTCAAAGAAGTGCAATAGGTTGGTAGTGCAAAAATTGAATGATCTTATCTTTGTTCACTACAACCTTCGCCTTTGCCATAGATAGATCCTGGGCACCGATACATCACCGATTGCATTAGAGAATGTTGATCCACATTCAAAATGGAACACAAAGATGACTGATCCTGTTTTCAGTGATGAAGACGTGGAGTGGGTTGATCAGGTGGATCAAGAGGTTGAGGCAGTAATGATGGCAGTCGAGGAGGCTAGAGCGCGAGGAGACAGAGTGCAGGACCTTAAGGCTAGGAGTGATGGATCCGAGTCTGATGATGAGGATTATGTGGGTGAGGGTGAGGATGAGGATGAGGATAAGGACGAGGGCGGGGATAAGGATGAGGTAGCTTCAAATAGAGGGAGAGAGGATGGCACTACAGTCTTCCATGACTTATCTTAAGTGTACTCGTAGGAGGACATATGCTACTATGAGCCTTAGTCTTCTACTATTCTACACTCTAGTTGTTATTTTGATATATGTTTTGAACTTTTGATACCATAGATTTCGTAATCCATGAATATCGTAGACATTTGACATTGTAGTGGCACTATGTTTATTATTTTATACTGTGTTATGTAGTTTTTTTTCTTCAAAAATTCGTTTCTATACTTATGTGATCTATACAAAATTGTGTATGTATATTAAGTAGCTTCTATTTATCTCAATTATTGTGTATTTGATGTTAATTGACTACAGGATGGATGGAAAAATCTTAAAATCCTTAAAAATCTTTGTATTTCATGGGTTTTTCAATTTTATGAGTCCTTGCCAAGTCCGAGTTGGATTTTGACTTTCCGAGTGAAAGGCAAGTCTGAGTCCGGTAACATTGCTTTTTCCTCCTTATTTTTCTCAACTCCTTTGTCTATATAAAGGAGCGCCCTCTTATTGTAAAATCATCTTTTATTGTATGCAACAGAGCTCTGGAGAAATTTTGCCACTAGAACTTTGATTGTGTAGCATCATCTTTGATTCATGTAATCTTGTGTTCTTGATAATTGAGTGTAACAAGAGTTAAGAAGCAATTGGAGCCGAAACTTTGACTAGGAGCAATTGTAGAGATACATAGACTAGAAGCTTTGTCTGTAGCTTATATCGCTTTCTTGATTAACAAAATAATTAGTAAAGCTTACTCATATAGAATTACGACTGGACTTAGAGCCAAATTGGTACACTTTCAGCTAGCCTTTGAGTTAGTGTTAGTTTATTGGTATCACCGTTTTCAGCTTTTAGATAGAAGTGTAGTTAGAGATTTCACCTTGCCTATTACTCGCTCCACGGGTAAGTGGATTCAATCCTAAAAGTTAAGAGGAAAGAATATTGGTGACACCCTTCTACAAAATCTCTCAACTTCTTGCTTACTTTGAGTTGATCCAAGGAATGGTGGGAAGGGGGAGCCTTCCTTTTAAGGTAGGAGAGACTATCTCACATGCTGTGGCTGGTCATCCTATTTTGCGATGGGATTTTACCTGAAACTGTTGTTTGCAAAATATCCACCCGACACAATCCATGTGAAATGATTTGGTTGTTAATCGGTTCCATGTCTGTTGACTTCCACGATCAAGGTGAGGAATTTTTGTTTATTTATTATCTATTTTTTCGGCGGTGTTTCTTGTGTTACTTGGAACTTGTAATGCCTGTCATGATTTAAATCTCAGTTGGCATTTTTCCTCTACTGAATTCGTACGTAAGGAAATTTGTAATCTTCTCTAATGATATGTGATAGACTCGTTTAATACAATTTAATTCTCTTTGTTATCCTTTTTTGTGTGCTTGGGAGAAGGCGATTGTATGACTGACAATGCTTGCAGGATCGGGTCTTACCTATTCATCCAATGTGGCAATGGTGCATGTAAAATTTCTCCCTCAGTCAAGACAATGACGGTTTTATTTTTAATAATAAATTACATATTATTCCTCTAGTGAGGTCGCTGATCAAGGCAATGTGGTTTAATTTCTTTCTTCATTACAAGCCTTCTTGTCATCCAATTTGTCCAACTAAACAACATTCCTCCATACTTGCGATTGATCCAGCATGTAATGACTTGTCCACGATTAGGGATTTATTTTTACATACAGTATCCGATTATATTTTTTCAGAATTCCCCCCCTATTACTTGTCTAGTGTGTCGTGTTAGATACCCAGATATTGATTGAACATTTTCTATAAAGTTATGACAACCAATTATCCAGGATTGTGGTATATATATTTGGTGCATCAATATTTTATTATTGTTGATAGATCATGTATCCTTCAGTACTGATATATAATTTAGTCAAGATGAAGGCCCCTGGTATTATGTGGGTCTCCAGATATTAGTGTCAGATCTGATAGATTAGGTTTCATATCGCTCATTGTTAGGCATATTCAGTAAGAATCAAGGTCCACAATTGTTAGCGAATTCCATTAAACATATAATTTGTCTACTCAAGGTGAACTTAACAGTGAAGTATGCAGATTCAAAGTCAATCAGAATGATCGATTTATTGTTTCCATATTACTATTATCGTAATTAGGTGTCTGATTATCCTTCAATGTCGGTGCCCTTATTCTTGTTGCCATACTGATGATGGTTATGGTAATTTATAATGACTTCTTAAAATGATCTCCCTCCTATTATTCATGAATCTTCCTGGGATGTGTTGTAACCAGTCCTTCCTATCAAATCTAAAACTAATTCCATGTTCCAGATACAAATCCTTCTCTTCTCAGCATCTTTATATGATTGCTTGTATTGCTTTTTTCCTTATCGTGTTATATTTTGCTTGCTTCTTGTCTTTATGACTAAAGTCCATTGCTGCTTGTGCTTTTACTGAAAGTTAACTCAGATAGAGATAGTTACACTGAAACCCAGTTGATATACTGCACTAGACTTGATCAATACAGTTCAGTACTATGATATCAGTTAACTGCAAATATTTGTATTAATAGATGTGCATTTTTTATTTTTTTGGAAAAAATGAATCATGCTACAACATCATTTGGGCTATTACTTGCTTCTTTCCTAGTTGTCTTTAATCTTCATACGGATTTCTTATGTTGATTTTAGATTGATAGTTTCTCTTTATTTTTCCTTACCCTGCAGGATGGCAGGATCATGCTGTGATACCACTGTGATGATCCGGGCTGTCTGCCATTCCTCATTTTTTTAAAATTTTACGGTTAATACCCCATTGTTCCTTCATTTTAAAATTATATACCTTATATTTTAAAAAGATGCTTCTTCTGGTTTTAAAAGACATCTTATATGAGAATGTTAATTAATATTATTTTATTATATAAGAATATTTCTTATAATCTAATAAAAATAACATCTCATTTAATATTTTAATAATTTATTAATTTATAATAAATGTAACATGATTTATATAATATCTTGTTAAAATATAGTTAATTTATTAATAATAAGAAATTATATTTAATTTTATTGTTATTTAATATTTATAGGTTAATTAAAATTAACTATTTCATGAAGATATTTAAATAGTGTATATGTATTTAAGTATTATTTTATTGTACATATTAATTTGGGCTCATGACATTATACTTCCAAACATGCAAAATGGACCAAGTTCCAAATAATTCTTACTATTGCTTTTGACCGTACAAAATGATAGATTGTCTTCTGCTGCCTTAAACATTGATTATGGCATGAACCTCTCGTTCTGCTTGGTTTTATGTCTTAGATTTGTGTTCATAATGTGAGGTACAAGAAGAATGAAATCTGTAAAATATCTTACATATGCAGTACGCATCAGCATCCATAAAATAAAACTTTTATTGAATGCAAATGATATACCATAACTTCCGTAAAAGAAAAATGTTGTCAGTTGTAGACTGTGTGAACAAGGATAATGCTAAGAATGATATCATCAAAGCAGGAAATTTCCAGTAGCTAATTTGTACCATGTTAGATGCTATTATATTGATAAATGTCTATAGTGGAGGAACACATTGACACATTGAAGTTCTTCTTCATGTACCTTTGTTTTCTGGTTACCAACAAATGGAATTTAGCTTTTGTGTATTATATAATTTTTTTGTCATTACAAAACAATGTTGGAAATGATATAAATTGTTTATTGTATCTATTTCTATGAACTTAGAAGCCAAGAATGAAACACATGTTTAGAGTTCAATCTGCTGCATATTGGACTCCTGATGAGTGCAATTAAAATCTATACAGACTGAAAATGGACTGGTGGAGGCAGTTGCTGTGCTTATTTCAAAAATGCCACGTATGCGCCCAAGTTTGCCTGCTTCTGGGTTGGGCCAGTGCTTTAATTTGAGGCCTGATTTTGTGAAGGTAACTGATTTTAGTTGGAACTGGTTTAGCTCATATTTTCTGTTTGCATAGATAACATGCACTGCAGATGGTTACAACTAAATCCAATTTGACTTCTGCAGGCTTGGGACAAGTGGCATGCCCAAGTGGCAATGTTGGATTGTAGTGTATTCTGGAATGAATGTGATCACCATCCAACAATGCGTGGACTGAAAAAGTTGATACGGATAATGTTGGGTGACATTGATACTCTTGCTTCTGTTACTTGTCACTGGATGGAACTAATGATATCTCACTTTCTCTACATTAGACCATTTGCAATGGTGAGATGCATGCCTTTGCTATTCTGGTCACATTATCAATATTCTATATATCAAGTGGCGAACTCTTAATTTAGTCATTTGTATTTTTGTGTAAGCTTTAATTTTTTTTTTCCAAATTTGATTTCATTGTTTGCTTTTTTGGCATTTTGGAAACAATGATTATATGCATCTAAGTTTGTTTGATTTATTGTTCAGAAAATCTCATGGAGGTTGCCTTGTGATTTCTTAACTCAGATAGGGCAGTTCCGCAAAATTCAAAATGCTAGTGAATGTTTACAATGCTTAACGCACATACATAGTTAGGTTGTGCCTGGGTTAATCTTACATTGTTTAGAATTGTGAATCAGGGTTGATGGCACTACATGCTCCAAAATCTGGCATTGGGGAAAGAGACTAGAGGGTGAAAGTGAAAAGTGGTGGATTACATCACAATTCTTCCCTGTCAGTGTTATGATTCAAAATTTAGCACATGAAATCAAGTTCGATTGAAAAAGAAATATGAGGTTTTTAAGTGTAGGTGGTTGTGCTAGTTGGGGAAATCGATGGTTCTTAAAGGATTTTTTAAGCCTGGTTGGAATCATAAACAATTCAGTGGGCTTCATCTATTAAAATTTGTACTTTTCTGTACAAATTAAATAGTATTTACCAGAGCTACATCACGGTCGGTCCCAATAATTGTATCAGATCCATGGGGAAATGGAGAGGGGTTGAAATTGTAAAGTTTACTTAAAACCATTTACTTTTATGGACCATCCAACAAATGTTTGTTATTTTCCTGTAAGCTTTACTTTGTGGTGGTGCTATTTTTCTTATTGATGAAGGCCAAACTGGCAAGGATTTGAATTTTGATTTAATTTTCTTGTGTACAGCTCATGGTACAAATGTAGAATATTTTTTTATGTAGGTCCGAGACAATTGTATGAAGAAGGAATCTTGTGGAAGGAGGCACAATTTGAATTGTGCTTATAGGTCAAGATGTAACTTTGCCTCTTCTTGGTTATCCAGGCATGCACAGCTTGATAGTGTGGCAAGTTTTTCTCGAGGGTTGACCTTGAATGATTTTTTTTCGAGCAATGGTGGGTTGCTTGTATACATCATTAATATGGTGCAAGTTTGGGTAGCTCATAGTATAAACAAAGAAGATTTTAAGTGGATACAATTCTATAAGCAAGGATTCTTTGAATGGAGGTACTATTTTTGACATGCAAATAGATGTAATATTATTCCTTTTAAATTAGGTAGGCTTGTACAACTTGACAGTGTGACAACTTTTTTTTGTGGATTAGCTTTTACCTTGAATGATATTTTACCTTTGCACTGTGCGGTGCTTGTATATGTTTTTTAATATTATGCAAGTTATGGTGGAGTGTGTTTTAGGAAGTTCTTTTTCTTTTTTTGATCAGTAATAGGTTTGGTTTTATTTTATTCTGAATCGGGATTGAACTTGCCCTGATTCAAGGGTGGATACATTTAGGGAATTTACATTCCCAAACAAACAACGGTCCATTAACAGACCATAATCAAGATCTACCATTGTTTTCCAACCTTTGTATTTGAACAAAGAGTCATTTCAAAAGACCCTAACTTTGTTTTCCTGCTCTTCTATCCTATCACAACATGGCAACCCTTTTTCATCCTAGCAGCATCATTCTACTCCATTGAACAAGCCAAAAAAGTCCTGGCATGACCATCTAACACTCCACTTCTTGTTGAGATTGATCTCTATCTGCTTGCTGATCATCCACAGTATCTCGAATCCCCACTGAAGTTTTAATCTCGCTTCTAGCTGGAGTGGCAACCCCTTTAGTCTGCTGCACTACCCCATCATCAGGTGTATTAGTTGCACTGTCAATATATGGGTTTTTCCACCATCTCCTTAGAAGATGATTGCATCTGACCTCCAAACACAGCCCGAGTAAAACTCTTTTGCTGCTCTGCCTTTTTTATCCACAATGTAGTGTTGCTCAGAAGCATCCTTCCACCGTGAAGCCAACTTGCACACTTCACTTTTATCACATTTGGCTTCCATATTTCCAATCTGAAAACACAGTCTACATCTAAAGGGGATACCTTCATAATCCAAGGGCTAAGTACAGCTGCCATTAGATGTCTTATTCACAATCTCTGCCCCTTAGCAGTATCCATTTATACCAAGATCTTAGCAAAGGTAGAATGAAGCGGATTTGATGACTCATGCACCATTAGAAAATCCCACAAAGCATCACCTATCACCTCAAAGCAGGAATCAAACCAAAGATGCAAAGGTAGATTAGTAAACTAGGCCAAAAGCCCCAAAAATGACCAATCAGCCTAATTCGAAGAAGACAACGAAATTGTGATCGACCTCTTCCAGTTCAGCCTCCAATATCACTGTGCATGCATTGGCTGTGGCAATAATGGCTGCATCTGTTTGCGGAATAGCTGGTTTCAGAGGGACCCAACATCAAGAAATCATTGTGCAGAAGGGGTCATGAGTAAATGCCCCTTTCACACCTAGTGGCCTCTCCAAAATCTTACCCCCTTATCAGGAGCTGAGCAGGAAGAGTTCCTGACTTCAAAGCCCCCAAACTTGGGTCACTGCATTCACCACATTGAGGGTGCGTATTTACCGTCAATGTCGACACTATGATGGTTGAAACCGTGCAAAGTTTAAGAATATCAGCTTTATACAATCCATTTGATTTATGTTTAGTGCTTCTGGTTTCGATTCTGTGAGATTTTTTGATTCAAAAAATTTCACACTATCAAAACCAGAAGCACTAAACATATACCTGCAAAGTTTGCTGCCGCGCGCCCAGCTTTCCCGGATGTCCATCCACCTTAAAAGGATTTAGTCTTCTGCCATTATTCAGTGCTGAAAGACCAGGGGTTAAAAAACCCTAGGTCCCATAGACAGGCTGCAGCTCCAAAATGCCATTTTCTTTTTGGAGCATCTTTGTTTAGAATAATTTTCCCTATTTTGTGACAAATCTGAATGCTTCTCTGGATATAAAATCTATGGTGCTGAATTAAAATTCAAACCTGAATCAGGTAGGGATTTTTCTTTTGTGTTTGTGTACATTTGGGTAAGTAAAAAAAATTCAGAAATATATTAAAAAATCAAATGTATTAATTAAAAATAAAAAATACATACATTAAAATTAAATACTTTGATTATACAAAAATAAAAGAATATAAAATATCAAATGTATTAATTATAAATTATAAATAAATTATATGTACATTAAAAATTAAAGACACTCATTATACTTTGAAAATTAAATATTCACATTATAAATAAAAAATAAAAATATTTATATGATGGTTCCATAGCATTTTGGGAATGGAGATGGGGTACAACAGGGGATGTGTTTTTAGGATGTTTCCTAGAGGGCCAAAAATAGGAGACATCAAGGGAGGACAGTTTATATCAGTGTAACTTGGAGACTCACACTCCCCTCTCAAACCTTGATGTACCCATCCTCGAGACGTCCCCACACCGGGTACTTGAGTACCCAAGCACCGCTACCTCCGCCATTCCTCAACCATGTCGCCACTAGGATGTGTACTTGAATTTCTATTTGAATTTTGATTTTTGGATGTTACTATTGGGTATGTAATACGTTACTATGTTGAATGTCAATGGTTCTAATTCATGTTGCAATTTTTCTATGTTGAAGTATTTTAATTTGGTATGTTCTAGTGAACTATTGAAACATCATTTCATAACTAGCATTTCAAGTTCTTCTATGTGTATAGCTTCTATATGTACACCTTCATAACACTCTCTTCCCTCATGATAGCTTCTCCAACTAAAAAAGTGTCGTTAACGAACTGTGAGTGGGAGGAGGGGGTTAAGCCATCTGCATTACTAACTCTTTTCCAAACTTCGTGATTCCTTTTCATAGAAATAAGCCGACTTAGAACCTCATCCAACAAAATGAAAAGGAACAATGAGACTGGATCACTTTGATGCAACGCCCCAGATGCGGTGAAGAATCCTTGAGGACTACCATTTACAAGCACCGACACCTTGTAATCTCCTATGATGCTTCTAATTTGTTGAATCCATCTACTATTAAATCCAAATTTTTCTAGAACTTTCAACAAGAGACTCCTATCTATCTGGTCATAAACCTTCCTAATGTCTACTTTGAGAAGCATAGAGCTTTTTTTTCTTGTCAAAATGGAATGGAGCACGTCATGGGACATTATAATACCATTTGCAATGTTCCTACCTGGAATGAAGTCACTTTGCTCCAGAGAAATAAGTTTCCCCAAAGCCTGTTTTAGTTTGTAATCAACCACCTTGGAGATAATCTTATAAATGGTGTTTCATAGGGAGATCAACTTGAATTCATCCATAGATACCACTCTTTCTTTCTTTGGAATGAAGGCCACTAAAGTGTATTAAAATCTTTTAAAACAAACCCGCAAGCTCTGGATTCCTCTACCACACCCAACAGTTCCCCACTAATTACTTTCTAGAATTTGTGATAAAAAAATGCCTAAAAACCATCAGGCCTTGGAGATTTGTCTCCAGCCGATCCAAAAACAATTGCCTTTAACTCTAGCTAGAAATAGGTGCCAACAAATGTCCGTTGTCTTCCTTTGTTAAAATCAGATTAGTGACATCCATAATATTTTTTGTTTGCACTCTCTCCTCACCAACCCCAACACTCCAAAGCTGTGAGAAAAACTCCACCACTTAGTTGTTAATCTCTTCTAAATCTATAATCTCTTGACATCCAGGAGAATGAAGCTTAAAAAGTCTATTAATAATGTTGTGAGTTTTTACTGGACAGTGGAAGAATTTTGTGTTTCAATCATCTGCCCTTAACCAAGACTCCTAAGACTTTTGTTTCCAAAAAAATTCTTCCCTAGCCAAAATCTCCCCGCAATTACTTTTTAAGTCCATTTTTGAACCAAACTCAATCTCATCGATCCCATCTTGAATGACCTTATTATTCAAGGCTTTCTATTAGCCCTCTAGGATTTCCTTCTCCTTGTAAATACGCTTAAAATTCTCTTTGTTCCATATTTTCAACTTTTTCTTGATATAGTGCAACTTCTCAAAAAAATTAAAACTTCTATTACCTTCTAAAAAAGGAGCTCGAGTCCACTAAATGCAAACCATCTCAGAAAAGCCTTCCTCTCTCATCCACATTTGCTCAAATTTGAATGAATTCCTTCAAGGAGTTTTGTCTCTGCTCATAAAAAATTGAGACTTGAAAGTGATCTGATGCAGAAAATGGAAGTATTTCGGCTTCAAAGAAAACTTGAAGACTCCTCCAGTTACCCCCGGGAAGAATCAGTCTAATCTTTCGGCAATACCTAAAAAGCTTGCTTTTCAATTCGTCCATGTAAACTTACCACTTTTTGGTCTACTCTCCCATAAACCATTCTTGTCAACAAAGTCCTTAAAATCACCTTGAATTGTACCCATCTTGCCCAGTCCTCTTTTATTTGCCAATCCCAAGGTTGCATTGAAATCACTTGCAATAATGACACTTTTGTGCTGTATTCTACGACAATTGATCCCACAACTCCTTTTCCTCTGTTTTTGTTGGGCCATACACGTTTATCAAATGGAAACTAACATCATGTGTTAAAAATTGCACCTTAGTCATGATCCAATTCCTCCCTTGATCTTCTAGCATTGCTCTCACATTCCTTGGATTCCATATTATACCCATTCCCCAAGAAGCACCAATTGAATCAACAAAGCAACCAAACCAATGAATTCTTACTCCTAAAAACCTAGCTGCCAACTCCTTACTAACCTTTGTTTCTTGCAAACAAACTATATCTAGCCTTGTTTGATCAAACTTCTTTTGTCAGAGGCATTGCAGCCCTTGACATTCCACGTTAGGAGCCTCATTGCTCCCCAGGAGGGAACAAGTCCCTCCCGGATCTATCCTTTCATTTTGCCTTCTTCTTCCAACAAGTTTTGAACAATCTTCCTTTCTCTAGTCTTCTTTCCATCAGTTGAATGCTGCTTTTACTTTCTTTAATGTTCTTGGAGAAAGAACATCTCATCCTCTATATACCCTTCATTTTAACTCCCCTCTTCTTCCTAAGCCGAATCTATCCCTCGATCCATGATTTTTCCATGCTGCTCTACTTCCCTAATCGAGGAGATTTGGATGTATTTATAAACCACCTCTCTATTCCTCCCATCTTCCTAGCTAGACATCATTAGATCTTCTATGTTGCGGGCTGAGATTTGGGAGTCTATTTACTGCTGCTAAGATTTTATTGCTGGCTTGCCCGCCTGCCGTATGAGTGTATAATCTAACACTCCTTTTTGTCCTTCTACCATGGCAAAGGAGAGTTTCTAGATGAAAGACCGACTCCTGGGCCTGTGGGGGACCTGGGCCATTACCAACTCTTTACAAACCCCTAGATCTTGTAGGTTGGGACCTACAATTGCTACAACATTTGTGGAATCCTTGTTGCCACTATCTAGAATCCCCCCCCCCCCCCAAAAAAAATTACTCTATCCCCACAACACTTGTTAATAGTGTCAACCCTAGGTCTTCTTTCCTTTCCCTTTTGTCTTCCACGATGTAGTTCTCCTTTCTGTTACCTCATTTTTTGCACTTTTCACAATTTTCTACTATTTTCTCCACTTCTATCTCTTGCCACAAATACCCTTCCGACGTTCTTATTTATATTGTATATAAAGGGTTGGGGGGGTGAGGTTTCCAAGCGATACAAATGTGAGCATAAAGACTAAAATCTTTCCAGTCAATGACTTCATCTTTACAAATAAACTTCCCCAACTTATTCCCTATCTGCTTAAGGATGTCTTCATGCCAATATTCACGAGGTAAATTATATAGTCTCACCCAGATCAGAATCTCATCAACTATCACTTGCTTAGGGTTTAAATTAGGTTCCCAATCTCATATAAAGAAATCTATACCCCCCATGAGAAACAAACAATTGAACATTATCCTATCCTTCTCATTTTTCTTTGCTTTAACCAAGAAAAAACCATTAGTTAGAGATTTAAGGATAAAACGCTCATCCCGAATGATCATCAATCCACTTGTGTATATGTGGGTATGCCGGCCACCCGCCACCCGATTTCAAAAAGAAGGCCACGTCCCTTAGGTCTTTGACATTCTCCTTCCAAAGTGTCTGAATCATTCCTAACATCTGCAACCCTTTCGTCCATTGTCTTTGTTTCTAGCTCTAACAAATCGCTTTGTCTTTGTTTTTAGGGATCCATGCTCGTTTACTACTTCCTTCCTTTGTCAGGAAACTCCTCTTAAAAACCTTGGCTCGACCCCATTTTGAACCAGACTCGCTTCAAATCACCTCCATTTTGGATTTCTCCTCCACGGTCCATAACAACTTTTAGAGGCTCCCAAGTCCATTGCAGGGGAAACCAAGGGAGATTTCCACCCTGTCTTCTGAGCCCCTGTACACCATAGCTCCATCTACCTCCTACAAATCCTCTTTGCAAAACCCTTGGCTCCTTCGACGCTCCATCGCAGCCCAACTATCATCTGTACGTTTATGCTTAGTGAAAAATACTTTGATTCTACTCTATGGTTGTAACAGGGTCACAAAAGGCACGGTTTAAACAATCCTGAAAGTTTAGAAATGAATTAAAACTTACCTGGCTATAGGTTAGACATGGATTGAAGGGAATGACCTAAACATGTATGCTCAATGACACATACTTTGGTTCTGCCCCATGGTTGTAAAAGGGGTTTTGTGGAAGCATGAAAGAACTTGAAGTTGTACCTGCTAAGGCGCATTCAGTCAACTTGGAAGGATATGCTTTGTTCAAGGTCAAACTAGGAGGTTGTTCATACTCCGTAATTGATTATGAAATTAATGTGGAGGAGATGAAACTACTGTTAATTTCTTTGGTGATTATTATTTAATATCTTTTCTCCATGGGATTATGCTGGTTTCTTTTATGTATTCATTGTCTGACCTATTTGGTCATTTCACACATGAATGATCAAGGATAGCTACAAAGTTCAATCATTTATTGGACAATTTGGTTGATTGCAATTGGAGTTCTGTGGAAGTCAATCTTTAAGTTTTTTTGATGAGTAGCCTTCTCTCATCTTAGGGGAATCAGAGATATTTATCTGAGACCTGGTATTGATTGTCAAAGCTAAATTGAAGCATTATAATGTTGCTGTTGACTGTTGGGTAACATGGCCATGCATTGATTTTAGTAGCCTCTTTGGTGATAGACTTTTTTTTGCAGCCCTGTTCTTTGATGGATGTATCTTGTTTTACTAAAGTAATTTGTAATACATTTCTTAAAAAGGAAGAAGAAGATGATACATTTGAATATGAATTTGTTGGGAAGATTTTGATCCTTCCATACCGCATACCTAATATAATATTTGCATTGCTAAGATTGCATGCTGAAGCTTTGAGGATACTATGTGTAAATACTCAGGCCTGTTATTTCTGACAGTAGTCTTCATTTCAGTGATCTTTTGGAACCATTTTCCTTTTGTATCTGTTAAGTAATCAGATTATAATGCTCTTGTTGGACATGAATTGTGTTTCATAGCAGCTTGCGTACATATAAAGTTGCATATAGATATTTATTTGTTCAGAATTAGGAAAAAAAACCATATTCATGATCCAATCACCCATTTATATGTCATTATGTTTGTGTAGGCACTGGAGGGCATGCTTAACTTATCGAAAAAGTGTATTCAGTTGAAATCTCCAGCTGCTGATAAGCAACTCACGGAACTTATTCTTGGCATAATTGGAGATGACATTGAGGTGGGCCCTAACTCTTGCTTTCAAAAAAATCATTACATGTACATGTGCTGGGTTCAAATATATTATATTTAGGTTTTGTACTTGGTAGAATCATAGGAAATGATTATTGCCATTTGATTGAATCTATGCAGGTGATCCTGGCAGAATGCTCCCAGATTTTTGATTCATGGTGCGCTTGCCAGAATCTTATGAACAATGTTTAATTCATTGATTATTATGTTTGTCATGCATAAAACATATCTTACAAAGTGGATAGTGACCTTTGAAGGCAAAAGTATGGTAGATAATTGCTGGTCTATGTAACTTCATTAACTGCAGGATGCTATCACATATGATAGAATTGTTGACAGCCAAAAGCTTCCAAGCAGAATTGCTTCTGCATGAGGAGAAATATAGTTTGGGAGGAATAAGCCTTGAAGAGCTTCATAGGCTTGTCTATGCACAAGTTTTGTCATCTCATTCTTTCACTTGGCAGGTAAATTTATCAAGACCTGTAAAACAAATTGTTCAGATGGGGGACCTTTTCTTGATTCATTTTGAATGTATTTCTTATTCACTTACCTTCTTATTGAAAAACTCTGCACATTTATTGAAACCAAAAATAGCAGAACAAAGGACTGGCTTATATTTCTCTATTTTTCCAGAATGCTTTGATTAATCCCTGTGATATGGAATTGGTAAAATAAGACTTATATGCATTTTCTCAAATTTTTAATTGAATTTCTTGACTGGTAAATGGGGAGTTGCAATGTTTCCTCCATACCATTAAATATTCCGATTCAACCAAACTAAAATAAAGGGAAGTGCTATAGAGGAATTTGATAATTCAACCACAAGCTAATATACCCTGATTTCCACATTCTAATATACACTGTTTTCAACTGTACCAATATAGGAAAATTATGTATTTGTAATGTCCCTGTTTTGGCGGTAATTTGATTTAATTAATTTAATTAATTAAGTTGTCCAAAATAATGAATATATTATGAGGATGATTAATTAATTATTTTAATTAAATAAATAAGTAGTATTAAGTTAATTATTTATAAAGTTATCAAATAAATAAATATTAAAAAGGTAACTTTATATTTAATTAATTTAATAAAGTGACTTGAAAAATATCTTATAAAGTCACTCAATAAATAAAATAAAAATAATGTTCTAGAAGTTTCTGGAGAAAGTGGAGAAAAGGAATAAATAGGCATTCTGGGCTTCATTCTCATCATCTAGTTTTTATCATTTCTCTTGATATTAGATTGTGAATACAATCACGTGGTCCATTGTGAAGCCAAGGGTTTCAGATAGTCTATTGGTCTTTGGGAACGATACCTCCTAGTAGATCGCATAACTGAGGAAGTGAAAGACCTTCTGAAGGGTTGCACTTTGGAAGTGGTATTCAGCCATTTCAAGTTGAGCTTAATTTGTATACTCAGACTACTTAAGGGTTTGAGTTTTTGGAAGCAGTCCGAAAAAGCAGTCCGAAAAAGCAGATCCAAAAAAGCAGTCCGAAAAAGCAGTCCGAAAAAGCAGATAAAAAAAGCAAGTGAAAAAGTAGAGCAGAAAGGCAGCATTGGAAAAAATTATAACCATCTACAATCAGGTTCCTTTGGATATTACATGCATTGTTCTTATCATTTAGATGCATATTAGAAGGTAAGGCTGTAAGTGAAAGTTGTAACAGATTTAAGCATTATTCTTGCAGATGTAAGCCAAGAGTCTTGGCCACTTCATACTAGCATTGTAGTTAACATTTTATGTGCAATAAAGGAGACATAATTTGCTGGTCTGATATAGTGTAATTGAATATGTATTTATCATTCATGATCAGCTTATTAGTTTGCATGCCAATTGTTTGACAAAATGTCAATTGGCTGTAGGTTCTCTTTTTGGCATAAATAATGTTATAATTCTGCATACCAAGTGTTTGTATTAATGCCACTTGGCTATAAGTGCATTAATGCCATCATAGGTTGCATCCCAAGTGTTTGTCAAAATTACTAGTTGCTGTAGCTGCATATTGCAAGTAGTTTTAGTCACATATATGCATTGAATATTGTCAAAATAAGTTGCACATTCATGTTAGGTCATTATTTAGTCAGTTTAGAGTCTTCTTGCAAGCATTCTTATTGATGCTAAGAGAAGGAAAGAGCCATAAAAGAAAACTGAAATTTTATATCAGTCATATGACCCTTGTATGCAAAGTGTTTTCTTGAACCTTTATCAGCATTTTGGGGTCAGATTTGAGTAGGGTCATTACAGTATTATATTGGTTGTTATTGGAATGATGTTGTGATTATGTCTAGCAATAGAAGGGTGCTTTCATGATCTTTGACAGTCTACCCGGGTCACCGTGTTGAGTCTCAATGAAAACTTGGAAATTGGAGTCAGAGTCAGGTTCTGAAGGTTTGCATCCCCCACCTGCAGAATTGCCATGTCTAATAGTAGAGACCTGCATGTCTGTTGAAATCACGAGTTTCATCATAGTTGTGTGTCTTATCTGTCAGACTTGGCCAAGTCTGCAAAATTTGAAAATCATGTTGTGATTTTCAAACGGACCTATCGAAAACATATTTTTCATATTTTAATTTTACTCTTTTATTGCTGAGTTTGGATGCTGAATCCAATTCCAAGGATAGTGTAATGTCTCCTTTTTATGTTTCTTGTGCACTACGTGATCTAATGCAATGCTATGACTAAATCTATTGAATTATGAATACAGAAGGATAGGTGTATGTATAACTGGTATTTCTAAATCCTATGAATGGCCTATTGAACGATAATGCAATTATATATATGAGTGGTACTTCTAAATGCTAAAATGGATAAAGTGGACTAATGAATTATTATGCAAGTATGGTGTAATATGCAGTATAAATGAACAATATATTATGATGCAATAATTTTGCAATGAATGTGTTGCCTATTTTTACCTACAGACACAATCAGGTAGAGCCATTGGTTGCCAAGGAATAACAAATAAAAAGTGTTCATGTATTATATGCCCTTTAATAATTACTTTGATCCATTCATGCATACAGGTGTTACATTTTATGAAGAAAAGAAAACAATATAGAACAAGCTGATATATCATTAAACTCTTTTCTGAAAATGTAAAACCTTTGTTCATCAAAGTATTATTATTGCTTCGCACAAGCCATGAAACTAGCTAAAACAAAATCAGATTTTGAATTTGAAACAAAGATTCATGTGTGTAGAAAAAATATGAAGGCATAAGAGAAAGTTAGGGCCATTCATTGCCTGAATGATTGACGGTTGTGCTGCTGCCCTGGCCACTTGTGCTTCCACTATCTCATTGCTCCCGCTATCGTGCCTTCTAGTGCTAATTCTTGAAAATAATAACATAAAGGGGGGAAGGGGGTGTTAAGTTTTTGAGCCCAAAAATCAATGATGATAAACAATAAACAACAATAAGAAAGAGCTGAAACAATAAACACCAGAAATATCCTGGGAAAACCCTTCTAGAATGAAGGGAAAAACCCAACCACACTAAAAAAGACCATTTTATTGATAATAAAAGTTCAAGTGTACAATATCTTTTGCTTGATGCAAATATATAACAATAGGAGAGACTCTTCACATTATAACTGAAAGGTCTCTTGAGATTCTCGTAACTCCTATAATTAATTATAACTCTTCGAATATTCATGCCTCAATGCATGTGAATGACACATGCCATTTACATTTAATATTACAAATTAAGCTTAAGTGACATTTTCAATTGAGGATGACAATAACGGTAATAACGTCCAGATTTTGAGAGATAAAGATTTCTATTGTAGCTACAAACTTTAACACTCCCTCTTAGCAAGAGATATATTTAGCTGAACAGTCACACAAAACTGCAACAAAAAAATGTCAATAATAAATTTTGATCGTACGAATTCAAAACATAATTCATGGAGTTACTCAACATGAAAACCTATAACAATGAGTCATATTCATGGAATCACTCAACATGAAAACCTATAACAATTACTTATATTCATGGAATCACTCTACATGAAAACCTATAACAATTACTCATATTCATGGAATCACTCAACATGAAAAGATTTGTAAGACTCATAGCTAAGCCTTTAATCACAGACTCTTTCAACGTGAACTGTCATGGAATCTTTCAACATGACATCAAACTCTCATCACGAAATTTCTCAACGTGATTACATCATGGACTCTCTCAATATGATGTTCACTATCGCATAATGAAAGAGTTATTATAGCTGATTTTACAATTTTTATTTATTCACACAAGAATAGAAATAGGAAAAATAAAAGCAAGACTTAATTCCAAGTCTCAAATTTTACAAATACCACAAACATCACTATCATATATGAGAATAAAGAGGGTTCAATAAGCACCCCTCTTAATTATGGAGCCTTCCTTTGAAGCTAAAATCTCCTTAAATAGCTCAGCATCTCCCTCTGGAGTTATAACATCTCCCTTTGAATGCAAAGCAACCTCATCTCATTTCTTCATCCTGGAATCAAATATCTGACAAAATCAAATAGAGATCCATGCTCTACACTATTTCCAGTGATGTAAGAAAATTTTAAAAAAACTTATCTATGATTGTCTGCATGTATAAGATACATGCACTGGACTCATTCAATTTTGTCTCTTTACCATAATGTTGCAGTTGCCTTTCCTTTCTTTATTGTTACATCCCAAATTTTGACCTAATTTAAAATATAGTCGTTGAGGTTCACATGAAGTCAGTCGGCAATTTAATTTGTTATAATTTTGCGAAATGGTAAGATGGTTAGTTGTTATAATTTCAAGTGAAGATAACAAGTTAGTTGATCATTTATCATGAATTTATAGAATTGAGAAGATGGTTAACCGTTATGATTATTTATGATTAAATAATTTATTATGATAATATAATTTAATTACAGAGAATTTCCTTGCAGGAAACACGTCGAAGGGGTGGAAGCATTGTCAGAAAAGAATTAGGCACATGAGCATCACCATCACTGGGTAAATGGGCTGAGAAACTAGCGACTTGAAACATGATACATCTGTGGGACCCACATGAGCTATTTAAATAAATAAATTGAGAAACATAAAATAATTGAGTTAAAATATGAAACATACCTCTAAGGATTTAATATGATCTTTCACCTTATTATTATAATAGATATATCTATATACGTACATATAAAAATTGAGATGGCACCATTATATTATAATATTTTAATAAAGTGATGCCACCCCATTAATATTTACATGTACATATATAAATATAAGATTATAATAATAACATTCAAATTATTATAATATTCAAATTATAATCTTCCAACTCTATTTTTTCCATTTTAATATTCTTGCTTTTAACCGATTAACATTTGGCATGATAAATTGATTTAATACTTGGAAATTTGAATTGACAATAATCTTTCTAACTTTATCTTTCAACTTTGTATTTATTTTTCCCTCTTTGTTTTAATTGAATTAAACACTTGTGAATTCGAATGGCTTATAATCTTTGAAAAATGGATGGAGCCAAGAAGTCACAACCATTCTTCTTATTTATGCCGTGTAGTAGGTGGATAATATATATATTCACACTTGACTTCCTGTCTGCTGCGACATATATATCTTCCAATATCTTTTCTTCCACTCTTACATACACCCGTTTTCTTATCTATTCTTGTGACGATTTTCTACAATATCTTTTGCTTTAAGCTTTGATCAAGCAACCGTTTTCATTTGCTCTGCCGTACAAGTAATTTTTCTGTGGATACGTCATCAAGCAATTGGAGAGAAACTGATTTTAAATCAATTTGCAAAGTTCTTAGATAAGCTTTGAATTCTTATTAGATGAGTTATCATTGCAGATTTTGTTTTTCAATGTTTTATTTTCAATTTCTCCTGTAGCCGGCTAGGCATAGAAATCCAATAGTAAGACTGAGATTATCACATGTAGCTTTGTTGATGGCCTCCTACTAATTTCTTAGAGTTTTTTTTGTTCTTTATATAATATCATTGTATCTTGAACCACCATTAAGAAGTCGAGTGGTAACTGTAGGAGTTTAATAATGTTGTATGAACCATCACAAAAATTATGGATAACAATAGCAATAATTATGTAGTCTTAATCCATGATAAAAATATAAAGAGAAGAGTGCTCATAAATTTTCTAACACTTGTGATTCACCGGCAATGTAGCCATGAAATGGTGAAGAGGTGTAAATAAAAGGGCAGAAAGCTCATGGGAAGTCACTGGCTACGAAGTCACATATAGTGAAGAGGTGGAATGAACCTGCAAGGATATAGAAAAGAATCAGACATGAATGACTTAAAAAAAGAAATACTTATTAGCTCATGCATGATCCTGTTAATTGTATCATCCTGTTGTCAAGTCGAATGGTGTGTTTAAATACTAGGATGCTTAGTAGATGGCAGATGTTCCAAGTCCAATTTCAGGTAGGGAGGGCCTTTCTCATTAGAGATTGTGTGAGAATTAAGTTAAGATCCGAGGTTGATGTCGTCGGTAAATATTGTGTAGCCGACAGGTTGATGTTGTTGGTAATTGTTATGTAGCTGACGGACCCCTCAGGAAGGTTCTTCGAGATGGTATATGTACAACTTTGTCGGTAATCATTATTGGAAGCACTATGTAATCTCTTTGGCATATATGCGAATAATAAAAGTACTACTACTGTGTTACGTGTTCTTGTCTATTGTCTGTATGCATTAATCTATTTACCCTATATGGTAAACAGTTGGGTGGTTAAGCCCTTGACAATGTTTCACCTCTTCCCAAGTTGTCGAACGTACAACAAACAAAGATAAGCTATGCATTCAATTGTTTGTCGAAAACAGGTATTATCTCTTTTATGATGTATATGCAAGAAGGTAAGATTAATTGAGTTATTTCATCGTTACAATTATTTTACACCTAGATGTGAGAGATAGATTTATGGATTGTTTTTCATTTATATGAATATCGAATATGAGCATAGCTTCTAATCTTAAGTTACTACCACAGTTAAGCAATCAAAATTAAAGAAATGATACAGTGGTATCTGAAGCTCTAATTGATTCAGTGGTATCTGAAGCCTTAATTGATACAGAGGTATCTGATGCCCTAAATGATCCAGTGGTAACTGAAGCCCTAAGTGTTACGGTGGTAGATGAAGCCCTAATTGATGCAAAGGTATCTGATGCCCTAAATGATTCAGTGGTAATTGAAGCCCCAAGTGTTAGTATGGTATCTGAAGCCGTAAATGATCCAATGGTAATTGATACCCTAATTGATACGGTGGTATGTGAAGCCCTAATTTTATATAGTGGTATTTAATGGTATTCGTCATTTGATTTTGATATAGTGGTATTGGATGGAAGTTGTTATATGATATTACTATAGTAGTAATTGTGGACTAATCTGGATGGTTGCAGAAACATCCCTACAATGATTTCTTGATTCCAATTCCCTGGTATTTGGATTTAAATTTATGTAGTAAATTCCTTGATGGTGTTTTATGTTCTCAGTTAAGAAATTTTGTCTAACTGATTTTTACCATCAATCTCTTTCATATGAACAAAATTGATTTAACTGTCATCCTGTGAAAATGAAGTAATAATTGTATTTCTTTGAATATGTTAGTTGTTAATTAAGACTCGGGAAAACTGGTTGTTACATTTATAGAAATGGTAAGAAAACATCTCTAGAGCAATATTGATTACAAAACCTTATGAATCTCATACAGTATGACAAAATTTCTTATTAAGAATGATATTCCATAGTTTCAACTAAATATCAGATATATTCTAGAGTTAGAATAGTAACTTAGATTCATGATCAATATCAAAATAAAATACTTATCTCCTTTGTGATCTTATTTCAACTTGAAATGATTCATGCAGGTGGTAATGAAAGTTCTCAGGTATCTTTTCTAGCTGGTAATGGTTTTGGGAATGATCATTTTCCTCACAGCTAACTCCATATTGCAAGCCCAAAATGATATTGTATCTTCAAACAACCATCAATATCCATCTATAACTTCAATTGCGTTTGTCGGCATGATGGAGGAGATCCTTGTTTTCAAACTTGAACCAATACGTTAGTTTAGAAGCAACAATCTTGTGGTTTACCTTTTCCATATACCCCAATTTTTGCAACACAATGCCCCTGCAACGTACAATGCCTTTGAGCCTCCTTTCATTTTTTCTAATAACCTAATTGGTTAGAGTCGAACTGTTGAACTCCTAAAATCAATGGCTATAGTTTTTTTTCCGAAGCTATGAAATCACCTCTGAATTAAACTCTTGAACTGTAGAGAGTGACCTTCAATTCTTTTTGCTTTTGCGTGTTTAGATTATTTGCTTTAATTTCTGTTACAATTCTATTGATGAATGAGTGCGTCCGAGTAAGGCTACGTCCAGTCTTGGTCACTCATAGAATCCCTTAGTAACAAGAATGTCGACACAAATTCTCTGCTTTATAGAATCTACTGCAACAATTCAAAAACACATCAATTGAAAGTTCAGACCATGGAGAATACGAGCCTTTCAGATATAAATCAAGCCAAAATGGGAGCGACTTGAAAACGAAACATTATCCACTAAATGGTTGCCAGATAATTTTAATGAGCAACAGTTACAAGATTTACAAGACCATGACCAGACACCTCCAAGATTGACACTATCAACAAGGATAGAAGGAATAAAAAATCCACCATGCATAAAAAAAGGAACGATGAATACAAAAACATGGCATCCAATAAAGCACTCGATCATAAGGAGGACACGTTGAATTCCATCCGCACAAGTAAGACAAAGGAAATCAAACGTAATTGGCACAACAACACCCTTCCATCATGGATGACAAAACATATCTCTAATGCCAAGATTTGAAACACTTAGAGTGCTACATAAAAAGGCATGATAATAATATTTATTTCCAAGGAATATTAAACGTGTTAAAAAAATGACACTATAAGAGTATCAAATGTATGAAATAATTAAATTAAATAAATGCAAAATTTCATTAGATGCAAGAGCTGCTCATATGTAGATCAATATAATACTCACGATGCAATCAATAAATAAAATGCAACACCATAGAAAAATCAAAGAATCCATTAACGTGATGCAGGACAAGAAGAGGATTTTAGAACACAATAGGGAACTGGTATACATATGCTTCCTTGCATTGTCTCCTATATACCATAACCAAATGTCATCCAGAAATATATCGGAGGTATTTAACTTCCCATATGACTTGTGGTTCTATAGAGGAGATGACAATAAAGCCGATGACAATGATTAAAACAATAAAATAAAATAGTGCCAAAATGGCAACACCTACATTATCATATGATCTGGAAACCGACCAAGAAATATTACAAAAAAAATAACAAACAAGGCTACTGCAACAAGTTCAATACTAGAATCGTAAGGCTTCATAAAACAATGGTACAATGAATTGCCAACTCCTCCATTGAACAGATCATTTACTCTTTATCAACCGTAAATGATCTAAAAACACAAATTAGAAGAAAGAAAAGACAATTTCCTTTAATGTTGTTATCAAAACTAGGCTTTGATACCATGTTAAATTTTGAGCCCAGAAATCAATGATGATGAATAACAAACAACAATAAGAAAGAGCTGAAACAATAAACACCAGAAATATCGTGGGAAAACCCTTCTATAATGAAGGGAAAAACCCAACCACACAACAAAAGATCATTTTATTGATAATAAAAGTTCAAGTGTACAATATCCTTTGCTTGATGCAAATATATAACTATAGGAGAGACTCTTCACATTATAACCTAAAGGTCTCTTGAGATTTTCATAACTCCTAAAATTTAATTATAACTCTTTGAATATTCATGTCTCAATGCATGTGAATGACACATGTCATTTATATTTAATATTATAAATTAAACTTAAGTGACCTTTTCAGCTGAAGATGACAATAACGGTAATAACGTCCACATTTTAAGAGATAAAAATCTCTATCACAGCCACAAACTTTAATAGGAGGGAGGGGGGGGGGGGCTGGCAGGGGAGCAGGGTTGGATCCAATGGATCTAAGCAATAACTAGGACTACCTCACCATTATACCCACATATGCATCCATGCTACAAATTGCAAACCCATATTTATTTCTAATTAGTTTCTTTCTTGTGCTGCAACCTGGTCTATCATTGGCATGTGGATGTAAATGTGGCCCCCACAAGGGTTTGAACCCAACATGTCAATGATAGGCAAGATCTGACCATGAAAAATTAAGAGCAATATCAAATGGACATGCAATCATAATGTGTGGAACCTTTTATTGTGTTGAAATGTAAATTGTAAGAAATAGAGTGATTGGCTTTGTAAGGGACTGTGTTTCATACTTGAAACCTGACAGATCAATTAGGACATCAGGTAATGGACTGGGAAACCAATAGCTTTGGCTATAAATGGCGTGATGTAATGTGTATTTCAGCAGGGGTAGACATGGAGGCCACAGTGACAGTGAATGCAAGTCATAAGAACAGATTTCTAGAAGACATCAAAGGAAGAACCAAATGCAATCAGGTTTATTCAATGAAAAAGAAATCTAATTAGTCAAGATACATAATGTTTCAATGGTAAGATAGATTACATGACCATCCTCTATGCCTGAAGAACAGATCTGTGCCACCGATGAAATATTCAAATGATTAATACAAAGAATACTATACAGATTCAAGTCGAAAACCTTCATTATCCTTCAATCACAACAGATGCTCGTGTGGATATAGCTTTAATGGAACATGAGATATGCATTGCTACTTCCCTAGTAATTGTCTACTGTCAACAATAACAAGTAGTACCAAAACAGAGGGGTTTCAGGAGGAAGAGTGTAGAATCAACAACATAGGAAATGTGAAAACATTACAGAGCAAGCTAATGTTAAAGAGATAAATTAATTCAACAAAATAGAAATCACTCTATGTGCTCCACCACTTGTACTCACTCTAAGAGCATTTCCTATTGATGTAAGTCCCTATGATAGATCGAGTGATTTCACTCTATGTGCATATACTGATGCGGATTGGGCAGGCAGTATGGATGACAGAAAGAGTACAAGTGGTGAAGCATTTTTCCTTGGAGGAAGATAGGTTTCTTGGCTGAGCAAGAAACAAGATTATATTTCACAGAGTACAGCGAAACCAGCAAATCCTTATGAGTATGGATGTATATATCAATAGGGCATGGTCATCGATTTTCAAAGTGTCAAAGAAGGATGAAACCATTTCAATTAGAAAAAGTGCACTACAGAGTTCACACTTGATCAAATTCACATCAGCAAATGAAGAACTGTCAGCATAATGCAACGAACATGAAACTAAAGGTTGAAAAACAATATTACTGAGATTTAACTGGCAGTGTCATGTGCCCTTTCTAGTGACATAACTCTTATCGGAGATTTGCCTATCATCGACTCTCGTAGGCAAATGATTTTGGAAAGAGAGTCATTTTATTTCCAGATGATTGCATTCTTGCTCTCGGAGAATAATAATTCAGTAAGTGGGGCCTACTTGTTCTAATATTAAATTGAGATTGTACTTTTACTTTACAAAGCTATTTATTTAATTTTATAAAGATTAATAATAAAGTGCATTATAAAAGACCATTCCAGAAAACTTCTAGTAACTTCTCAACAAAGTGAATAAATAGAGGACATGGGGCACCCATTTGCACAAGCGATTTTGTGGATTCTACTATTTATCATATTGGAGCAATTTGCGGTCTTTGGTCTGCAAATTCCATTAGGTCTTTGGGAACGAAAACTCCCTTGGATCTGCATAACTGAGGAGGTGAAATATCCTCCGAAGGGTTGCACATTGGAGGTGACGCTGCAGTCATTTCATCAGGGCAAAATTCGTGGCCACGGGCCAATTCTGATGGTATGGCTCATTGAAGTCTGGTAGCAGTAAAAAAAATTGGTTAAAGGCATCAGCCGAATTGAAGGAGGGAAACCCAAGTTTGCAAATGAAATTCTCCTTTTCAACTAGTAGCTGCAGAAGACAACCTGATACTCTATTTGTTAGCGCTCATGATTATATACATAATTGATATAGATAGACGGGCTGAAGGCAAATTAATCTGCATATGTCTAAGGGTTAATTACTTTCACCACAGGAGGAACCCATTCGCATCAAACCTGGTTTGAAGGTTGTTAATCGAGCAAGACTGATGGTATTACATATGAATGTGGAAATTTAAAACGCCGGCGGTAGTATTCTGTATGGGGGTCACAGGCTTGAATTGTCTCGCAGGTGCCGATATATCTTCTGCAAGGAATAATGTATAAGGTGTTTCATCGGACAGTTGGAAATAACTACGAATTTCCATCCGACCAGTTCATCCGCTGAAAAAGAAATAATTCCGCACGGGTTTAAACGGCGACAGCAGCCTGTGTTCCTTCAAAGAGTAAAGACGTGTTTAGGGCCAGTCAGGAGATTTTTCTTGCAACGCACCTTAAGGCTCGAGACGTTATGATGGCATGAATGGCAACCACGTCACAGATGGGATCATTAAGGACGGGTGATTCGAGGGCGTTGCAGACTTGATTATAGCGAGTTACATACTACATAGTACGTCTGTCACAACTCCACGGCAGCAGGGATCAGACATTGTTTGCCTCAATACAACTCCATGTAAATTCGGCACATATATCTGCCAGGTTCCAGAAGTTTATTTTGTGTTTTTTTTATGAAATGACAGGTTTATATATGTAAGAAAATATTGTAGACTGCATTGCCGTGTTTGCTAAATTATTTACCATATATATATATATAACAAAGTTAGTCCATAATCCCCATTTCGCAGATTTGCTTATTTAAAGTATTTAAATTTCCTAGTACATTATTAGAATTGTTTAGCAAGGGTCATTTTAGTGGTATCAGAGCAAGTTTCCTGCCATCCTGTTGGGTAGGACATCTTATGCAATCATATTCCAGATATTATATTTGTAGGAGGAGTAGACATAAAGGCAGAGATATGGGGGAAAGACAATCACAGAGTCCACCGAGATTTCCCAGAATTGATGATGATGAAACCAGAGAGTTTTACAGAATCATGACTACCAGACAGCAAGAAATAGCTCAGTCACTACAGGCTTTGACAACCATAATGGAGAGAGTTGTTCAACCCAGGATTCAGGAACAAGGTAGAGGTACATCTGATCATGATAATAGAAGTGTGGCAGGCTCACAGGGTGCTCCTAGGCGCAGATCATGGACAGCAAATAGGCCTACTCGTCCCACTTTCCTAAGGGAAGAGGCTCAGGAGATAGGAGAAGATGATTTGTCGGATGATTTCCAGGATGATCTCAGGGCTGCTACTGCAGAATGGTAGGCATTACCCCCGCATGTGCGTGAACTATTGAACTTTGATCGCTATCTAAACCAAAGGAGAGAACATATGAGGAGCAGCCGCCAGAATAGGAGGCCTAGAGGAGGTCATGATAGTGAGTTGCAGCGAGCTGTTAGCAAACTCACTTTACCATCTTTCGATGGTAGTGGTCAGATGACAACGCAAGCTTGGGTTCATAAGTTGGATACATTCTTGGCATTGAGGCCTATGACAGAGATAGATGCCATCAGGTACGCTACCCTGCATCTAGAAGGCGCAGCTCATGATTGGTGGTCACATGGGATGGTTACCTTGCAGCACAATCAGGTAACATCTTACCAAGACTTTGTGGACAGATTGGTTGAACGTTTTGATAAGAAGGATCCAGAGATTTATTTTCGCGACCTTGCACAGTTAAGACAGTCAGGCAATTTGGAGGTTTATATTGGTGAATTTCAGAGGTTGTCAGTTATGGTATAGGATGTGTCTGAGAGAAGGTTAGTTATCTTATTTACAGAAGGATTGTCTGAACCCCTCAAGGGATGGATTAAGGCATTTGACCCACCAACACTGCAGGAGGCTATGAGAAAAGCACGGAGTATGGAGCTTACAACACCTTCTAACAGGTTCACTTCTCGGAGTACTACCTCTTTCAGAGACAATAAGAAGTTTGATAAGAATAAAGGGAAGAGCATTGAGACCAAAGTAAAATCTACTACACCTCTGGATGCAGAAACACTAAACGACTTGCGCAGGAAGAAATTATGTTTCTATTGCAAAGGCTCATATGACAGGGATCATGATTGTCCTCTGAGACCTAAAGGAAAGGCCAACAGAGTTATGTGGGCATATTACGAAGGGTCAGATTCCGACAGTGCAACAAATGAGGATGATCACAGTAGTTCAGAACCTGAAGGAGAAACAGGAGATTCAGAACAAAAGGAAGAAATTGAGTTACACTTACAGCAGGGGCGTCTGTCTAGTATTCAGCGGGAGGGATCTTTTAGGTTACGCGGTGTTTTAGTAGGACAGAAGGTGATCACATTAGTTGATATAGGCGCTACGCACAACTTCATTGGTGCACGACTGGTTGAGTGCCGCGGTATTAAAACAGAAGAATTTTAAGGTCTCCGAGTACAGGTTGCTGATGGTTACACTCTTAAGTGTAATAGGATGGTTAGAGACATGCCTTTACGTCTGAACAATTATGAGTATAAAGCAGATTACCATGTGGTTAATATGGGCGACTTAGATATCATTTTGGGTATGGCATGGCTACGTTTATTGGGCGAAGTTACTTTCCGTCTCAAGGACATGGAGATTAAGTTTGAGATAGATGGGAGACAACATGTGTTGAGAGCAATCAGAAATAGTGACATCCGAACCATTTCTCTTAGGCGATTGGAAAGATTGGTGAGGCATAATGATATAGAATGGGCAGCCACGTGTACTCTCATGCCTACACAGGAGGAACAACAAAAGACAGAATATCATCTAGACATCCAGATATTGAGGGAAAAGTATAGTAAGGTATTTAGCGACATTCCACCTGGTACACCACCTGATAGAGGGATTGAGCACATCATCGAATTAGAAGAGGGTGCAAAACCAGTCATGATCACCCCATACAGGCATCCAAAGAGGCTCAAAGATGAAATAGAGAAAACCATCAAGGAGCTTCTCGCGATGGGACACATCAGACCTAGTAAGTCTCCTTTTGCTTCTTCAGTAGTTTTGGTAAAGAAGAAAGATGGTTCGTTACGGATGTGTATAGATTACAGGATGTTGAATAAGAAAACCATTAAGAATAGATATCCTATTCCACGGATTGATGAGCTAATAGATGAATTACATGGGGCATGCTACTTTAGTAAGATTGATTTGAGATCCGGTTACCACCAGATTAGAGTCAGAGAACAGGACATAGAGAAGACTGCATTCAGATGTCACTATGGGCATTTTGAGTTTGTAGTGATGCCATTCGGGTTGACCAATGCACCAGCTACTTTCCAGTCTACCATGAATAAGGTCTTCCATCATCAGCTGAGGAAATTCGTGTTGGTTTTCTTTGATGATATCTTGGTAAACAGTCGAACCTGGCATGAGCATATGGAGCATCTAGAGACAGTACTAAAGACTTTGCAAGCAGAGTCCTTGTATGCCAAAGAGTCTAAATGTGATTTGGGCATGACCGAGTTATTATACTTGGGACATATTATCAGCAAAGGAGTACGGATGGACCATGATAAGATCCGTGCTATTGTGGAGTGGCCTATTCCTGAGAACCTGACACAGCTGAGAGGATTCCTCGGTTTATGTGGCTTCTACCGCAGATTTGTTTGCGGATATTCGCGACACGCGGCTCCTATGACAGATTTGCTTAAAAAGGGACCTTTCGTTTGGACAGCAAATGCACAGGCTTGTTTTGACAGATTTAAGGAGATCATGACTTCATGCCCGGTACTAGCATTGCCTGATTTCTCGAAGCCATTTGAACTCCAGTGTGATGCTTCAGGAGATGGTATTGGGGCTGTTTTGATGCAGGACAAACACCCAATTGCATATGAGAGCAGGAAACTCCGTGGGCCAGAGAGATCATTCAGCATTTACGACAAGGAGATGTTAGCTATCATGCATGCACTCGCTAAGTTCAGGCAGTATTTAGTAGGTGGTAAGTTTTGTATAAAAACTGACCACAACAGTGTGAGACATTTCCTTGGGCAGAGAGATCTCAATGAGAGACAGCAGAAATGGGTGAGTAAGATACAGGCATACGACTTTGATATATCATATGTTAAAGGCACTCAAAATGTGGTAGCAGACGCCTTGTCACGCAGACCACACCTTAGTTCGATGATTGAGATCTCTGAGGACTGGAAGCATCTGATTATTGCAGAATATGTTAGAGATCCATGGGCATCTGGTGTAGTTGATGGGACCATTGTCGATGCTAGGTATTTACTTGTGGATGACTTGATCATTTACAAAAGCTGGATCTTTTTAGTCCCAGGATCGAAGGTGAAACGGTCTATTATGCGGGCTTTTCATAATTCACCCATAGCTGGTCATCCCGGGTACTTTAAAACATATAAACAGGTGCGGGAACGGTTTACATGGAAAGGATTCAAGGAGGATGTCTTGCAGTATGTTCGTGAGTGTTCTGTTTGTCAATAGAATAAATAGGAGCACACCTTTCCAGCAGGGCTCCTACAGCCACTTCCCATTCCGAGACAGAAGTGGGAATGCATATCCATGGATTTCATTACAGGGTTGCCCAAGGCTCAGGGTCGTGATTGCATTTATGTGGTGGTAGATAGACTAACGAAATATGCTCATTTCTTTCCCATCACCACAACTTATACAACAGTACAGGTAGCTGAGGTTTTTTTTAGAGAAGTCCTCATATTACATGGGATACCCCGTAGTATTGTCAGTGACAGGGATAGCAGATTCTTGAGTCATTTTTGGAAGGAGGTGTTTCGATTATGTGGCACTGAGCTTACACCCAGTACTAGTTATCATCCGCAGACTGATGGACAGACGAAGATAGTGAACAAGTGGGTGGAAGGCTACTTGAGGAATTACGTGGCTGATTAGCAGAAGGCATGGGTAAGATGGATTTATTTGTGTGAATATTGTTATAACACCACTTTTCACATGTCTATTCAGATGACACCATTTCGAGCTTTATATGGGTATGATGCACCGAGTTTTATTGACTTGCTAATGGGTGATGTTCGGGTTCCACGTTCTGGGGATTTGATTCAAGAAAGTAAAGACATTATTAGCACTCTTCGGGATAACATAGCTCGGGCACAAAATCAGTATAAGCAATATGCAGATCAAAAGAGGACAGAGAGGAGCTTTGAGGTGGGTGACATGGTTTACCTCATGCTTCAACCATTTCGACAATCTACTCTTAAAAGAAGTGGGTCAGAAAAGCTTAAGCCTAGATATTATGGGCCTTTTAGAATTACCAGGCGAATAGGGGAATTGGCTTATGAGCTTGAGCTCCCAGCAGATAGTAAGGTGCATAATGTGTTCGATGTGTCACGCCTCAAAAAGGCGCTGGGACAGAATGTGGTACCTTCTACCATAATACCGCCTTTGGATGATGAAGGGAAATTGATCTTAGTGCCGGAATTCATTTTGGAGAGCATGGAAAAACAGCTCTGCAGAAGGGTAATCAGAGAATATTTGGTTAAATGGAAAGATTTACCAGTTGAAGATGCCACTTGGGAAAATGAAACAGTTTTGCAGCATCCAGCTTTGAGATTGCTTGAGGACAAGCAATTTCAGGAAGGGCGGATTGTCATGTCCCCTTTCTAGTGACATAACTCTTATCGAAGATTTGCCTATCATCGACTCTTGTAGGCAAATGATTTTGGAAAGAGAGTCATTTTATTTCCAGATGATTGCATTCTTGCTCTTGGAGAATAATAATTCAGTAAGTGGGGCCTACTTGTTCTAATATTAAATTGAGATTGTACTTTTACTTTACAAAGCTATTTATTTAATTTTATAAAGATTAATAATAAAGTGCATTATAAAAGACCATTCCGGAAAACTTCCAGTAACTTCTCAACAAAGTGAATAAATAGAGGACATGGGGCACCCATTTGCACAAGTGATTTTGTGGATTCTATTATTTATCATATTGGAGCAATTTGCGGTCTTTGGTCTGCAAATTCCATTAAGTCTTTGGGAACGAAAACTCCCTTGGATCTGCATAACTGAGGAGGTGAAATATCCCCCGAAGGGTTGCACATTGGAGGTGACGCTGCAGTCATTTCATCAGGGCAAAATTCGTGGCCACGGGCCAATTCTGATGGTACGACTCATTGAAGTCTGGTAGCAGTAAAAAAAATTGGTTAAAGGCATCAGCCGAATTGAAGGAGGGAAACCCAAGTTTGCAAATGAAATTCTCCTTTTCAACTAGTAGCGACAAAAGACAACCTGATACTCTATTTGTTAGCGCTCACGATTATATACATCATTGATACAGATAGACGGGTTGAAGACAAATTAATCTGCATACGTCTAAGGGTTAATTACTTTCACCACAGGAGGAACCCATTTGCATCAAACCTGGTTTGAAGGTTGTTAATCGAGCAAGACCGATGGTATTACATATGAATGTGGAAATTTAAAACGCCGGCGGAAGTATTCTGTATGGGGGTCGCAGGCCTGAATTGTCTCGCAGGTGCCGATATATCTTCTGCAAGGAATAATGTATAAGGCGTTTCATCGGACAGTTGGAAATAACTGCGAATTTCCATCTGACCAGTTCATCCGCTGAAAAAGAAATAATTCCGCACGGGTTTAAACGGTGACAGCAGCCTGTGTTCCTTCAAAGAGTAAAGACGTGTTCAGGGCCAGTCAGGAGATTTTTCTTGCAATACACCTTAAGGCTCGAGACGTTATGATGGCATGAATGGCAACCATGTCACAGATGGGATCATTAAGGACGGGTGATTCGAGGGCGTTGCAGACTTGATTATAGCGAGTTACATACTACATAATACGTCTGTCACAACTCCACGGCAGCAGGGATCAGACATTGTTTGCCTCAATACGACTCCATGTAAATTCGGCACATATATCTGCCAGGTTCCAAATGTTTATTTTGTGTTTTTTTTATGAAATGACAGGTTTATATATGTAAGAAAATATTGCAGACTGCATTGCCGTGTTTGCTAAATTATTTACCATATATATATATATAACAAAGTTAGTCCATAATCCCCATTTCACAGATTTGCTTATTTAAAGTATTTAAATTTCCTAGTACATTATTAAAATTGTTTAGCAAGGGTCATTTCAGGCAGATATTTCTAACCAAATAACAGAATATCAGTGCAATGTAACATGTGTGAAGTGCTATCAAGTTGTTTCAAAGAAAGCTGAATAGAAATAACAACAAAAATCCAGTTTGTGAAGAGTAGCACTTTATGATGTGCCAATGGTTTATTATGCAGTCTTAAAGTGCTTCATAGACTGTGATCCAAGAAAGGCTGTTGATATGAATTTAAAAGATACAATGACAACAATTTATAAAAGCAAGCTTATATGGTGAAAGAAGTGTTTTGTTAAAAGGAGTAGATACTCAACACATGGAGCATGTGGCAGATTAGTGTTATAGTTTCCAAGTGGGTTACTATCAGCGCACAAAAAATGCAATGTTCAAGACACAATAACAGTGATACAAGCGAACATTTCATGATCCATCTTTCCATATGGGATGAAATGAAAGAAACTAACCATGCAATAAGCTGCAGGGGTTAGAACATGGTAGAGCATTGACAACAGAGTTTATTTTATTTTTTTCCAAATAAAGACATAAGCATGAAAATTGAATAGTGATGAACATAAAAGGGAGATATCTTTGCAAACAACAAGGTGTGATAATATGTGAAAATAGTAAAGGAGCTTTGATGACTTGCATGTTTGACTAAAGGAGATCACATGAAATTTCACTATGGCTCGTGTTTATAGCCTGGAAAATGAACATATGCATACAACAGAAAAGGAACAGTATGATTTTTGCAAGAATCTAGTAACTGTGTTTTCTTTGCTCTCAGCATGAACAGAATAGGTATGCCAGGTCAGGTTTTCAGCTTCACAGAAAATTCTCTAGGGTCAATATTAAAATGAAAACCCGAGTTTTCAGCAATAAATTTCAACAAGTGCTATGTTTTTTCTACAGAGGTTTTACAGAAACCCTTGTGTTGAGATATAAACAAATGGAGCTATGGAGGAGCTAAAACTGTTTAAAACCCTTATGAAGTTGCTTCAGGAGAATGCTGTTACCTTTGGATGGTGGTGTACCTGAGTATGGAACAAATATAATGAAGTTATCGAAAGGATGGTGAACATATATGGGGTTAAGGAAGATGAGGTTTGAGTTGCTAAACAAAGATTGTTTAGAACAAATCTTTTTTCTTCAAATATAACCGTGTGACAAAAGGTATGCCAAGAAAAGCAAAATCTGAAGCTCGAACTCATATCAAGGATCCTGCAAAAGGAAGGTTTCGGTAAAAGATTTGAAGAGCCTTCATATTCAGCGAAACCCTCATGTTGGCTTCATATTTAAAAAAGAAGAAATGCAACCATTCAACGATAAAAGTGACCCATATTTTTCATAAATCTGAAGGTTAAAACTAGTAAGCCACGTGGCCTTTGGTTCTGCTTAGAATAACCTTCCAAAGAGATATAAAATGGCCTATTGAAAATAAGAAGGAAGACAGATTTAATAGAGGGGACATAAATTATCTACAAAAACAACTGTAGAATGGTTATCAATGTACAATATAGCTTGGATTCAATTGCACAAACATGCCATTCATTACTAGTACCAGAAAACCAAAATGGCGAGGAAATGTTATTTACTTTATTGATTACCAAAAACATGAGTACATCATCCATATTCAAAAGATCTTGTATAATGGTTAGTTGGTTGGGAAAACCAACAGATGCATCCGTCCCAACAAAGCTTAAGCAGTCCTAATTATTTGTTACGTACTACATTTATCCCCCCCCCGGCCCAGAAAAGAAGTCGTCTTCCAGACAACTACCCAACAAACTGAAAAGAAAATTAAACTTCAAGAAGTAGGTTGTGAAGACATCCTTTGACTTAGGGATCGTTCATGGAGGCATAGGAGATCCCGTTCAGCAGCCTTCTGCTTGGCACAAATTCCTTGGAGTACATGCTGATGGAGCCCAAATTTTTGGAAACTAGGATCTCCATTTGCGCATTCTCCCTAGTTTTATGTTTTCATTATTTTTAATTTTATGCTTGCCCCTTTGGATAGGTGTCATGTTTTCAGTCCTAATAAGTTACATTTCTTAATCTATAACTGTGAAAGGTTATCATTACAGTGTTGTTAAAATTTCATATCTCTACATTGGATGTGAAGGACTCTATGTTCTTTACACTGAAGAGAGGATTGGAATTTCAAGTTGATGAGTATAATGGTTTGGGAAAACTAAGGATAATCTGGACTTCAACAGATGCTTCAATGCCGAAAATAGATTGATTACTACATGATAGGATTAGAACAGAAATATGTGTTTCTATCACATGTATACTGCTTCATTCTGTATGCTTAAAGAGGAGGAAGAAACATCCTTAAATTCACAAGTTTGGAAAAAGTATGCAAAAGAGATCCTGGTAAATTGATTACAAGCAGAATATTTGCAAGTTTCATTCATCTAGGATATTGTATGATGAAATGAATGAGTCATAAGAAGTGACAATTATTACCAGCACGACACAGAAAAATCTGTTAGTCTTCTATTCACAGGTTATAGATTATTAGTATGATGTGTAAATAGTGGAATATGAGGAAATTGTTTTCTAACAAAATTGCAGATATAAAGCGTAAAGTGTGATTCCTTTCTAATAAGAAATGGAAGCCCCGATAATAGTAAGAGATCATAGTGATTCAAAATGCAGTTCCAGGGGAATTTAGCGATTTCTTTGGATCAATGCATAATACTTTTTGCATACTGGAGATGGACACATGTTTCAGATTCATTGATAAACTCAAATACAGAGTAGTGCAATAGATTGCCGACCTGTTACATTAGTTACAACAGTTTGGAGATAACAACTGCAAGGAATTTAAATGTTCGCTTCCAATAGATGCAATAAGCATTTCCTGAAGCTTGAACTACTCTCTATCTGTTGCCTGTAAGAGGGAGTATTTAAGATATATTATTGTAATTGAGATTGTAAATTTTTTATAACTTTCAAACCGATGACAAAGATATCACTGGATGAATTCACCTGTTATAGACGACTCTTGGAAAATGGAGATAACTAATTTGTGGTGACATTAAAATAGGGATTATATTCGATAGGGAATCAATGATTATGATAGAACATCAAATTATAATAATATTGTATTTTCTATATTCCAGTGGTGCTATTGAGATGTCTAAAATGATGCGGATATAGTTTCTTTTGGGTATGCTCAGATGATGATTCACAAAAAACCAAGAGCTGGCTGACAGACAACTGTGAATATGATTGCAAAGAAGAATTTTCTTGAACCTATACATAAGCGAAGATGTAATAACCCCAACAGGTTATAACTCCTTCAAACACCAAAAAATCTTTATACTTAAGTTGTTTGACATTTCGTCAAACATTTTACAAGCAAGCTCTGATACCATTGTAATAATCTTGCTCAATTCCGACCTTAAAATGCTGATTGAAGGCTCGAAGGATTTGTCAAACACTTTGCATACAAGGGGTCATATGACTGATATAACTTTTCAGATTGCTGCAATGACTCTTGTTTCGATTTGCATCAAAGAGAATGCTTACAAAAAGAACTCTAGATTGTCTAAACAATGACCTAACATGAATGTGCAACTAATTTTGACAATATTCAATACAAATATGAGACTTAACTACTTGCAATATGCAGCTGCAGCAACTAGTGATTATGACAAATACTTTGGGTGCAACCTAAGACGGCATTAATGCACTTACAACTAAGTGTCATTAATATAAACACTTAGTATGCAAAATTATAACATTATTTATGCCAAAAGAGAACTTACAGCCAATTGATATTTTGTCAAACAATTGGAATGCAAACTAATAAGCTGATCATCAACTCTAGGATTGCAATATAGATAGTCTAAAATTACAACGCTCTCTCAATTGCAAAATCCTAGCCTTCCTTTGATACCAATAATGCCAAATGGCAAACAAAGACAAGTACAAGGTGAAATAATGAAGTGCTGAAGCTATATTTTGTACTCAGCTGAAAACCTACATTTCTCAAAAAATATGCCAAATGAGAAGTGAAGAACCTAATTGTGGATGGCTGTAATATTTTCCTTCAATGCTGCCCGTTCTGCTTGTTTTTTTCCGATCTTCTTTTTCCACTTGCTTTTTCCGGATTTGCTTTTTTCGTTTTGCTTTTTCAAACTGCTTTTTCAGATTGCTTTTTTCGGAGCTGCTTTTTCTGATTGCCTTTTCGGCCTGCTTTTTCAGCCTGCTTTTTTCGGATTGCTTTTTTTTTTTTACGGTTTTGCTTTTTCGGCCTACTTTTTTTGGACTGCTTTTTCAGCCTGCGGACCTGATAGAAATGACCTCCAATAAGTTCGGCCCTGCTAAATAAAACCTCCTGAAATGCTGAAAATGGCCTTAGGCCCAATGATGCCCTAGCTGAAGTGACTGAAGTATCACCTCCAAATGTGCAACCCTTCAGAAGATATTTCACTTCCTTAGTTATGTAAATCCAAGGGAGTTTTCGTTCCCAAAGATCAACTGACTATCTGAAACCACTTGGCTCCACAATAGACTATGTGACTGAATCACAATTTGATGTCAAGAGAGAAATAAACAACTGGATGATCAGAATGAAGCTCAGGATGCCTATTTATTCTTTTTTCTCCACTTTCTCCAGAAGTTTCTAGAACATTATTTTATTTTATCTATTAAGTGATTTTATAAAATATTTTATGATTCAAGTCATTTTATTAAATTAATTAAATATAAAGTTACCTTTTAATATTTATTTATTTGATAACTTTATAAATAATTAACTTAATACCACTTATTTATTTAATTAAAATAATTAATTAGTCATCCTCATAAAATATTCATTATTTTGGATAACCTAATTAATTAAATTAATTAAATCAAATTGCCTCCAAAATGGGGACATGACAGAAGATGTCAAAACCATGTAAGGGTGGAACATGAGTCATAGGCATTCAATAGTCCCACCAAAGCTGAGTCATCCTCGCTTCTCCACAATAAGATTATTTAGCATTTGGTTTTTACATAGTTCCACACAATAGCAATATTGAGAGTATTTTCTGAATATGGAGGTCGAGGTTGTTCCCTAGCATTCGAGGTTTTACTTGAGCCATACTGTTTCTGAAGAACGTGTTCAGAGAGCATGAATGCTTCTATTGACCAATGGCATAGGAGGATTCTTTGTTACCATGCACACAACATGGTCGCTTGAGCATGAGTCTATATTGAGTAGCAATGATCACTGTAAATGTTTGAAAGGGGAATTTGTTCCAATGAAGGAGGCAAAGAAAACGAGATAGAGAAGTTGTGCTAGGTCGTTTGGAATACCATACTTAACTATGAGAGTATACGTGCTGGACAAAGGAGCTTGTATGATGTGGATTGTAGGAGTTCAAGGATGTCCATGCATGAAGCAGAATATTCAAAACCAATACTTCCAATATTTAAGAACATAATACAGGAGTTACAAAATCGGTGATCACATTAGATCAAAATTTATATTTAAATTTCATTTTTAGTTACTTGTTATGAAAAGGTGTGGTGTTTGGAGAAGCAACATACATCTTTTAGCCTTTTATAAATATGAGATGTAAAATGAAAGCAAAAAGCAATACACACAATTCACATACACTATTATCAATTTCTGGCACTCTCAAATTTTTAAGCATTTGTGATATATGTGTTAAGTTTGTAGTTACAGTCAGATTGATATGATCATGAGTTTCATTATTGATGATAATATAAATATTCCCTTATATATATTATATATATTACATATATTATATTATATATTATATATATAATAATGTATATATTATACATATGGTTAGTTATATTATTTTATACTAACTAATGATGTTTAAACCTTGGAGACGCGTCTCTTCAAAAGACATGTCTCCTTCTCTCATACTTATATGAGATCCAAATCAGTGTTTGAAACATATCTATAACATTGGCAATATTATTACATTTGCAGACATGATCCATGTTACTTAAGATGGTATCAGAGTCAGGTTCCTTTGAAGAAAGTTTCACTGCTTAAAGGAAGATCTTGCAGATTTCAAGACCATGAAAATATGTGTTAGGAAACAAAATGAAATGAGAGAAAGCCTGTTGGTTTAACCCATATTATATTGATGATGCTATGAAAAGATGTATAAGGTATTGCATCCCTTATGTGGTGCACAAATAGAACCAATGGGAAGATCATAGTAAGGGAAGATAAGCCTATCAAAATTAATCGTTTGTAGTAAAAGGACTGCAAACTTATTTAACTGAGTCATTACAATGTCAACTAGTAGCCATAGTGTACGTGCGAGGATACATATTTATCACAAATCAATACAAACTGGACACCCAGGATAGGATGACATTATAGAACCGGTGGTTGGAAACACATCTGGCTATCTTCGAGGGTTCATATACATGCCAAAATTAAATAACGTTGAAGGAAAAGTTTTGAATTCTCCACATTTGTGAATTGTGAATATGAAGATTTGCGAATTGTATAATAGTTCCAAGTCAAAAGATTTTTAATTAGACCTTCCTTGTTTTGAGTCATGAGTAGTTCTGAAGCATTTTTGATAAAATGCTCTTAATAGATGGAGACAATGATGCCTGTATAATGGTCATCATTGTTTATTTTCGGGTGTACTATACTTTTGATAGACATTGTGGCACGAGCAAGTTGAATTCTAGAATCATTCACAAGACGAGGAGGCAATTTTGATGTATAGTGGGAGTGGTCACTTATGTAATTGATCGATTTGTAAGCCTTTGAAAACAAAACTTTCGTAGAGGTTGGATAAACAGAAGGTTATTACAGTTCCAACCACATAGCATGTAGAAGGAAAATACGATGTCTCCCAAGAGGACCTATCACGTGCAAAGGATTAGAAGACTAATCACGTTGGAAGGAAGAAATAGTAGATCGCAACTTAAGTAGAAATGTTATCCCAGAAGCCTTCCATGATAAGTATTTGGAAATTACAGGACTGCTAGAGGAGTTGTGGGAGCAATAGTGATGAGAAGCCAGTTGTGTGATTTCTTCAATTGATTGTACGATCGTAATCATTATTGATTATCAAACATCACTAAAGGGAATGAGAAGTCATCGAATGAAATGAGATTAATACTAGTATGTGCATATCGTGTATAGTTTATGCAACATCCATCAATAAAAGACGATGCCATAGAAGAAGACGAGGCCTTCATAGATAAACTCGATAGATCAATCTGGAATTGTTGAAGGGAGTTTCTTTTTTCAGTCTATCATCATTCATATGGTTTCCATGCGCACTTAGCATACTGAAATGATAGGAGGTACAGATTATTATTTGTCATAGACCCTCCAATAATAATATGAACGTTCAAGGACACTTTGAGGATTATAACTGCAAGAGATATATGAAAAACATGGAAGATGTATATGTATATATCACAAAATGATTCAAATGTCACGGTTATGAGATGGACCCACCAAAATTGTCAAGCGGTAATAAAGGTGGGATTAACATACAATATGGATTGAATAAAAGATAGAATGAACTTGGTTGGGCATTACTTTGATTTTTTAGCAGATCAAATGACTGATGAGAAACGGTGGTTGCATTGCAATACATTTCTATTCAATAGTGTTTTACATGATGTCTATGAAAGAATCGAAAAATATTGCAGACCGAGTTCATGTACCACATGGGTATAAAGAAGGGACACCGTACACATTAAACCAAACTATGAGCCAACCAGAGTAGTCGTCACATACATAAAAACATCGCATAATTATGTAAAAGGAAACTCAACAACAATTGGTGACTTTCTAAGTCAACTCAGACTTACACTAAATAAAAGATGAACGTATATTGTAAAGGCAAAAACACGATTAAATTATGACCACTAGACAATTATATATGTCAAATTACATTCAAAGAGGGCGCTATATTGCCAACTCAACGCCTTTATTAAATGAAAGCTGTATTTTAATAATGCCAACCCTAATCCCAATAAAGTAAATAAAAGGGTTTGACCCACTATGCATTGGAAGACGCACGAGTTAAGTAGTAGGTGAGGTACAAAGGTGTCCTCACCTTGTTTTAGAGGCCCACATGGAAATTCTCAAAGGTGGAAGCTGAATTGTAGTCAATCCACTTTGGATACCCACCTGGATTAGAAAATGGAAGGCACAGCTCAGCCACCATGTAGTAGGTGACGTGGATGTTAAGAGAAAATAAAATAAACAAACAACATAAGTTGCTACATAGAATTAAGAAGAGACCGCGTCAATATATTCATGGTTCAACTATTTATAATGGTATTAACTTCCAAGGACTGAAATGAAGAAAATATTTTTGAGGATTCTATTGTGAGGATTTGTAGTAAGAGATACATTCATATCTGGAAATTGATGGTTTGACTAATAAGAGCAACCATAAAAGAAATATGGAGGAAAGAAGTTTTCCATACGTGATGTGATACAAAATTGTTGAACAATGTCTGAATGAGAATTTGACATTGTGGGGAGAATAATAACCAATGTTCCATTCCCATTGACAAATATATAGAGCCATCTTTTGATTAATGTTGCATATGGACCTTCGTTAGAGAACTTGTATCAAGGATATTGATGTACAGATAAGTATTTTTTATTCCTAAGTATTACATTTATCCACTTATTGTATTCTCTCTTATTTATTCTCTCTTTTTTATTTGCCTTGATTTTTTCCTTTGTGGTTGAGGATGTTCTTATAGGACAAGAAAGTTGGTACTTTACACATGCTACCAGATATTGTGTAGAGTCAACCTAATGATAGGAGCTCCAAAGACCCTGATGATCAAGATGGATAAAATGAGGCTCTTGTCCTTGATGATTGAGATCATGAGACTCTTCTACATTGAGAGGGAGTATGACAATTCTTCGAAGGCAATGCAGGAGCTTAGAAGATTGATACTCAGAGGGAGTATAGAAATACATATGGGTGATTGCATGATGTTGATGGGCCTAATCCTACGTATAACATGAGGAAGTAATGAATTTTCGACAAAAAAATCAGAAAACTGATATCAGATTGAGAGTGAGTTCGACAACATCCTTGGGTGAAGAGAGTTTTTGAGGAAGTAACTAGAGGACGTCACTTCCTAGGATCGATGTTCAAAGGGAGAAATTTTGAGATGCAATCCTTTTTGGATGATATCTTCTCGATCAGGAGAAGTTCTAAGAAATTCTTTGTAATGTGCTCTTCTTTATGAGAGAGAAGTATGAGGTGGAAACCCTTTGTTCCACCCTCTAGTAGTAACTATGGTGGGTCCACCCTCTGACTTGGTTCATGGTGGATACCATGTGAGTTACTACATGATGCTGTTGTAATTATGTGATAAAAGATGACGATCTTTTATTGATGTATATATTTGGAGGGGAGTTATTGAAAGGTGATGATCGTATCAATAATTGGACCTATCATCATAATAGACTACATTAAGTTGTTGTCCCAGTGTGTCAAAAGTTATGATAACGAACATGAGGTAACTATTGTAAGGTGACGATCTTATCAATAGATGACCAACCTTCTAACACCAAAAGTGTTGAAGGTTATTAGTGTCATTGTTATGAGGTAAAATTGATATCCATCATGGTTATTAGGCCGGATCATGTTGGACACCATGAAAATTATTGGTGTCATTGTTATTAGGCCGGATTTTGCCGGACACATTGATATTCATCATTGTTATTAGGCCGGATTTTGCCGGACACATTGATATCCATCATGGTTATTAGGCCTGATCTTGCTGGACACCATGAAAATTATTGGTGTCATTGTGATTAGGCTAGATTTTGTTGGACACATTGATATCCATCATGGTTGTTAGGCTGGATCTTGTCGGACACCATGAAAATTATTGGTGTCATCGCTAATAAGTTGGATTTTGCCGGACACCATGAAAGTTGTTATGGTTCTTCAGGCCGGATGTTGTCGGACACCATATCTTAAATCTATTATAGACCACACATAATGTGCTATTCAAGCTTATATGAAAGTTATAGTAGTTGCTTAATTTCCCTCCTTGCTAAAAGGAAAACTGTTGAGAAATTTAGTCTCATTGTGAATTGTAGCAAATTTCATATGTAATATATGTGTGTGTTGATGGATTTATGTTGATATCCTTAAATATTGCATTCTAGGAATATCATATTGAGATGATATCTCTTCGTATACTCAAGAACATAATATTTTCTGTATCAATCCTTCATAACTGAGAGGGAGTGTTTAGTTTGTAGTTACAGTCAGATTGATAAGATCATGAGTTTCATTATTGATGATAATACAAATATTCCTTTATATATATTATATATATTACATATATTATATTATATATTACATATAATAATGTATATATCACACATATGGTTAGTTATATTATTTTATACTAACTAATGATGTTTAAACCTTGGAGACATGTCTCTTCAAAAGACATGTCTCCTCTCATACTTATATGAGATCCAAATCTGCATTTGAAACATATCTATAACATTGGCAATATTATTACATTTGCAAACATGATCCATGTTACTTAAGAATATGAATTTCTCACTAGCAAAGATCTGATGATTGAACTAAGCTGGTGGATTTTGAAGCAGCTGGCAAATATTTTTATGTGTTGTTTGGAATTGAACTACAAGGAATAGAGCATAATTATTGAGTGTCTTCATTGCTTTCAATTTCAGGCATATCAATAAAGATTTTTAATTTAATTTATTGCAAAGTTTTAGAAGTCAAACATTATATAATTCTGTCCTTAATGATAATTTTATATTTTCTATAAGTATTTTAATGCTAGATAAGTGGACTGAATTAGGGATAGCTTTTCAATCTTGATAATCACAAATATTGTGAAATACTTAATTGTTTCCATATTTATGTCTATTTTGTCTTTGTGTGAGTTAAAAACAATATGGACTAGTTTGAAAGTGCGTAAATATAGCTAATTTGCCATGTCTTGGTAATTGAATTATTTATAATTTGATACATTAAAATTCATAAATTTGTACATTGACTTTTATGATATTGACTCAATTACCCTCTTTCAAATTTCTCGCACTAGTCACTAATTTGCTTGTTACTCCTAATCCATATGCTGGCAACCATTTCGTATCTTTTTGTTGAAAGTTAATATATTCACTAGATTTAAAAGCCATTATATCTTTTCATGTCAAACATTCTGAAATTTATTTAATCATTAACTTTGTTCTTATTTCAGCATTTACAAGTTTGAAATAATCATATTTTGAAGTCATCATTCAAACTTTACCCTTTTGAGCTAACTAGAAGTTTCCTAAAATACTCTTGCCATTTTGGGAGATCCTTGCAGCATATAAACCTATATGCTTAATGTAATCTTGGATTCGAGCGATAGGTTTAGGATCAAGTACACTCGCCTTGGCCTTGCAGAGCGAGAAGCCCAAGGAACTCGGGTTACATCATTCGATTCTATCAAGTTGGCCATAACCGGTTGGATATCCCAACATCAAATTGGCAAGGTTCATAGGATTCCAATCTGCAGTTTTGGGAACCAACACATGCAACGCATCCATCTTCTTCTCTTCTGCTGCTGCTAATTTCGCTTCTAGGTCAGCTTTTTCCATCTTCCATTTTTCTTCCAAAATAACTTTTGTTCTTTCCATTCCCTTTTGATTTGGCTTGTCAATTCCTTTCCCTGTTGAAGTTCCAAGTATGTGTTTTTAAATGCTACCTCCATTTCTACAAATGTGTGCATGAGAGGTGGCTACTCAAGTGTCGAGTGTACTCTATGTCCGACCTTCCATATTGGTGTAGGAGCACATAAAGTACAAGAACATGAGAAAGCTAAGATTCCTTATTTGAGATATTTAAATTCATTTGAGTCATTTATGTTGTATTTGATTCAAGATGTAAAGGCTATGAAGCCATTTTGTCATGAATTGTAAAAGTTGTCAATTTGCCCTAGTTGTCCTAATAAGGTCATGAATTGGTCAAGAGGTTAAAATATGTTTGTAAACCCAAGGAAGGGTAAAAATATTGTAAATGGTGATTAATATTCCATCATGACATGTTTGTAAGGTTGGAACAAAGTTGTGAGGTCAAAATTTCTAAAATGTAAAAGTTTCTTAAATGTTGGAACTTTAAAACTTTGCAAAAAGTGCAAAAAGGGTTAAAGAATGTAACAAGTTAGTCCAAAAGTTGGTTGGGAAGTTATCAACTATCAAAAGTACTATAAAATATTTGTAATGGTCATTGCAAATCAAGTTAATGAGAATAAGGAGAAGAAAGAATCATTTTGGAGAATTTTGGTGTCTTCAACTATTGCTATTTTGATTGGTTTTTTTGGATTTCTGCTGGTTCCAGGCCTTGTACGGCCATGTACGGCCTGAAAATCCTGTATAATCTATATATTTGGATAGTGGTATGAGTTATCTTTCTTCTCTCTTTGGTTTGGAGTAATTTCATTTAGTTTTGAGGAAGTTATGATCATTTTGGTGAAAGTTACTATTTTCAGATTTGAGAATTCTTGCAAACAGTCATGTTGAAGAATTTGGTATGAACACATATGGATGGTTCAAGAAGTCTAAATGCATTCATTGGAAAGCTATGTGAATTACCTTCCATTTCCATTTTTTTTGAAGCATTTTTATGAAGATTTGTGAAAGTTATGAATATTTGAGTGAAAACTGGTTTTTAAATGTCTTCAATGGTGTTCCGGGCAAAGATTTGTGCTTGTGTAATGATTTATTTATTGGATAAATTAATGGCTTACAGATTTGGAAACTAGACTCACAAATGGATAATTTGGAATTGGTTTGGGGTTATTTGGATTCGTTTTGAGAAAGTTATTTGATGCCCTAGGAAGCATTACCAGTCTTATTTCTGGTTTATGACAGAGAAAACGGGTCTAAGTGCAGAGACTATAACTTGCAATGGATTTATTCTTTTTGGATCATCTTTGGATATATTTTAGTATTCCTAATTTTAAAAAATTCCTCCAAAGGGTTTGAAAAGAAACATTGAATATTGAAAGTTATGAACAATGTAATCAGATATAGAAATCAGAACATGTGAATGGAGAAAGGTTGATATTTTTGTGTTGGAAAATGCTTTGTTTTACCTTGTAAGATGTCTCTAATTATGGAGTTTATTTAATGGATTTTCGAAGGGATCAGCATGTATCCCACTAATTGGTTGATTTTTAAGATGCTCTACATCACAAATCTTTGCTGCTTGTTCATGTAAACCCCACTCTGCATAAGTAAACTCAAATCTGTATAGCAATCGGTTCTCATAATTGCTACTAGTGACTTTGCTGCTTTGATGGTGGTATCTAAGTTCTACCTCTTAGCTTGTTTTATGATCTCCTTAGTAGCCCATTCTATTCCTTGTAACTCTTTGAGTAATTTTTCAGCTTTTTCCTCAAATGATGGAGTGTTGCTAGTGTTGCTTCTAATAGTTCCAAGTGCTCCTTCTGAGTTTCCATTCACTCTTTTGTTTCCATCTCCAAGGGAGCTGGTGAAGGGGGAGGTATCATTTCAAAATTTTCAACAATTTATGTACTTCTACCAACAGTGTGTCCTCATCTTGTGCTGCTTTCATCCCTCTACTTGTTCTTCATGGGCTTCCCCCCTTGTACTTCTTGTCTGTAGCTTGAACTCATTCATTTGCATCGTACTTCCTTCTTGCATGTACGGATTCCATCTACGGAGTCCATAATATCCTCCGCACCAACATTCTCTGTACGAGCATCCTCCATACCTACATCCTTCATACTTCGTACCAACATTCTTTGTACGAGCATCCTCCATACCTACATCCTTCATACCTACATCCTTCGTACCAACATCCTCCGTACTAACATCCTTTGTACCAACATCCTCCGTTCTAACATCCTTTGTACTAACATCCTCTATACCATTATTCCTCAGTACCAACATTCCTCTGTATTGACTTCTCTAGTACGACCAACCATATACAATTGCCCTATCATCTATATGCGTACGCGGTCTTGCCTTTGTCGTGTCTTCCTTCTGTTGTATGAGAATTCTCCCTCTAATACTTGTACACTAATTTGTTGTCCTATTGCTGGTCATACTGTAGTCCTTCGTACTCCAGCGCCCCTCCATACTCCAATCCTGTGTATGAGGAATGTCCTTTGTACTATAATTCCCTTGCGTACTCCTAATCTTTGTACTCATACACCAAAGTTGCATACGATGCTTCTTGGTATGCGATTTTCTTTAGCCCTTACCATTGTTTTATTTCTCCAACTTCTATATTTAGGGTTGTATTTTGATTTTATTATTTTCCCTTTAGTTTTTCCTTTTATCTTCCCCCCCTTTGCGTTCTCTATTATTTCCTCCTTTTTTCCTCTGGCTGGCTTTTTTCTTTTGTCTATGGAATAAATAGAAGAAGACTCCTCCCTTTTCGATTCCTCCAGCTTAGCCTCCTCATGCTCTATTCTTTTATCCTTATGGAATGTATGTGTTGGGGTATCATCAATTAAGGTCGTTCCTTCTACGTGATCCTTGTAACACCATGGATAACCTTTGTCAAGTTCCATCTCTTGAATCTGCAACATATTGCACTTTGGTTGCAACACATCAGATTCTTGCGTTTGCCAGTGAAACAGGCCATTAAGGGAACTTATTTCATCTTCTGAACATTCTCCTAACCGTAGAATGCCGCCTTCATCTTGCTCAATTCCATTACCATCCTCTCCTTAGACTTCTGAATCAAAGTTGAGTTCTTGACTTTTTGATTGGTTCATTAGGTCAATTGTGTTCTTCCTGCCATCCACTTCAGTAGAAAGGGTATATTTCTTCCAGTTGTGATTAGCCTTTCTAGAGGTTAGCCATCCTCTCCCCAATAATGCATCGTACCCTTTCTTCTCCAGGGCAATCACTAAAAAGTCCAAGAAGAACTGTTATGTTCTAGTTACTACCTTTTGTCCCATCAGAGTTCTTATCGACTTGATTTCATGCTGGTCTACACCCACCAGTTGGAATGTGGGTGGCCAGAGTGTAGGTTTCCCTTGTGCCTTCCAAGTCTCCTTATGTAGGACTTTCATGCCCGAACCTTCGTCGACGATAGTATTTGATAGTTTACATCTCATTATCTCCATTTCTACCACTGCAGGTGTCCTCCCCATTCCTATGGTGAATAGGGTGTTAGTCTCTTTTCTTGCTTGTGGTTCCTCTTTTTTCTCTTGCTTAGAGGGTACTCCTTTGATACTTGCTCCTTGTGTTATTGGTACCTGCAACTAAGGTAGCATTTCTAATAGATCCGCAATTTTCATTGGAACATTGGTCTTTAGTACTTGTTTTATGATGTTTGGTACAAGCTAAGTGGGTGGAAGTTTGGTTGTACTTTCTTTCCCTTCCTCTGCCTTCAAATCTTTCTTTCTCCATAGCTACATCTGGCTATGTAAATTTTGTGGCTTGCATTCTCGTGATGGCCAATACTTCGCTTCGTGGTTTTGAAATGTCTAGCATGTTCACCCCTTTTTCTCTGGGACAATTGGCATCCTCATGATTACTCGATCCACACCATTTACACAACATTCCTCCATTCTGTCCTCCACCATTCTGGCAGTCCTAAGCAAAATGCTCCCATTCGTTGCATTGCCTACATTGAATCACAGGTCTTCCTTTGGAATCATACTCGATTGCTCTCTTCGGTGTGTTATTATTTTTGTTGTTATTGCTTCATCGCCTATTGTTTCTATACCCTCAAGGTGAGGCTAACGTATTTGTGTTTCGTGGAGGGTTGGAAGGCGGTGTGGATTGTTCTCCTTGGTTAAATAATACTTGCGCATTTCGTGCCTTCAGATTGTACGGACAATCCTTAATTGTGTGACCCAACACTTGACATATGTCACAGAATGCTTCGCATTGGCATGTCCCTTTTGTGTGTCCTTGCTTTTCATAGTTCGTACACCAGAGTTCACTCCCCTCTCTTTTCCCCAACTTACTTCCTGTTACCTTATTAGCCTCATCATGTCTTTCCTCAAGTCTTGGATGGTCTTAGATTCATCCCCGCTCTCCTCTAAATTTCACTCCCGCTTCCATGTCTCTTGGCTTTGGAAGTTTTGTTCTCACTATATCCATTCCGCGAGAGCAAGTGTCGGCAAAGAATGATGGTGGTACTATCTTCATTTTTCTTCTTAAGGATGGATTTAACCCTTTGATTAACAACCTATTTTTTAATCTGTCCCCAGGTTTGTTGTCCAACTTCCCTATCAATTCCTTGAATCTCTGGCTATATGCTCTGACAAATTCATTTTTCCCTTGCTGTGTATTATAAATTTCTATGACTATCTCGTCATTGTCTTGTAGAAGTCTAAATTCCTTCTCAAAAAGTGGTACAGATGTCCTTCCACGTGGTCTTTTTTGCAGCCTCCAAGTTTGTATACCAATCAATAGCTATACCTCTTAGCGTGGAAGGGGACACTTTTAACCATTCATTCGCATCGTTTTCTCCATTGGCTTACAATATGGTTATACACATTTTACAATGACGTCGTTTACCACAGATTAATTGATTAATGCGCACAAACAATGAACAAGAACAACAACAACAACAATACTCCTTTATTATTCTCATATGCCAAGAGATTACATACAGAGCTGAAGATAAGATTAGATGGTTTACAATGATCCCAGAAGGGGTATAAATACTTCCCGTCGAACCTTCTCGAAGGGGTCCGTCGGCTACATCACAATTCTAATCTACCCATCTGCTACAGAATCTTTACTGACAACATGAGCCCGTTAGCTACATAGTTTCTACCGATGACATCATCCCCCCCAAAAGAAAAGTTGTCTTCGGACGACAATTACAAAATATCCGAGACAAATTAACAAACAAAATACATTAACTGACTAACTACAACAAGATAGATCTGTTTCTGTCACATCACTTTCACATTCATCCGGTGTCTGCACCAAACTGGTCTTCAAACCATGTTTCATCTGTAGCCTTTGCTAACACAATACTGTCTCCTTAGTCAAGCTGACCTTGATAGCCACTTGTGTTGCCAACTCTGGGTACACTGAGCCAAGTGTCGCTATAGTGCCTTCAACTAGATGATCAACTCCTCTCGAGCTCTCTATACATCCACCAAGATAGCCTCACGTCCAACACCTACTCCAAGTGCCTCTAGTACAGAGACACTCCATGCCTGTAGCAGCTCCATGTCTCATCCATTGGTCACACATCCCACGACTGATAATTGCAACGACTGGGGGTCTAGGGGGCAGCGACCCACACAAAAATGCACGAAAAACACTATTTTTGCGATTTTTTCTGATCCCACACTCTTTCTGGCAATCGTTGATGTTTTCCCTTCCCTTTGGCATCACGCGTTACTCGTTTCGAACTGGTTCAATCTGTCGTCATTTTTTTTTTTTTTTTGCTCCTTCACTTTTGACTGCTTCCTTCTGCCTTCACTCCTGGCAAGATGCCTGATTGCAACAATTTACTAACCTCCATGGGAACATTAGCCACAGGAATTCATTCCATGGAAGAATAAAACACCCCTGCAGAAATCATAAACACCTTCGTCGAGATGCACCGTCCGCAGAAGAGGGATTCTACAAGAATGAAGTTTGCACAAGAAAAGACTTAGCCGCGGGCAGAAGATATCCATGGAAGTCAGTCTGCGGAAAGACAAAGTATCCACGGGAAGATGAAGAAAACATCCACGAGAGAGGAGTTATAGAAGACTGGAGCCGCGGAAAGAAGGAATGAAAGTAGACAGAAGCACTCACTCACGGAAGCACTTCCTCACAACAAATACTGCCAACAACTCAGCGTGTCGTCTACAAGTCTTGCCCTTCACATTGCCAACCGTGGGGATATAAGGTAACTCGCTCCATATAGCGTCCGTGTGAGAATAAAAAATTTAGAGACATCTGCGGGAGAACATAGACTTTAAGCCACAGGAGAATAAGAGCATCCGCGGGAAAAAAACTATCCGTGGGGACAAAACCAACGCCTTAGCCACCTGTCTGTGGAAAGAAGTGTTTAGCCGTGGAGAAAAGAACACAACCTGCGAATGAACAAAGATTGCCGCGGGAAACGAAGACCAACTGTAGAGGAAGAGTATTAGCTGTGGCAGAGGAGTTTAAGTTCAGGCCGCGGAAGACAAAGAACTTCTCGCGGAAACATCACCCGTGGGGGCTTACCCCTACCCGCGGAGACATGTCCTTTCTCGCGGAGGCATAGCCCTCGGGATACCTTGACTGCGGACATCCCGTGGGGCCTTGTTCGCGGGCAGCTAGATTTACTCTCTTTCTCTCTTTTTAAATTTTTTTTAAATTTTTTTTTTTTTTCTTCTTCCAATTTTTTTTGAAAATACAACTCAACTTTTCCTCCAGACTTCGCCACCTTGCGACGAAGAGGGAGTCGTTCGAACTTGGCCATTCTGTGACGACGACGGAGTCTTCCCGGCATGGTACATCTTTAGCTTTGACTCGTTCACTGCCTGAGGCATTGCTTGTCCGTCCAAAGTCCACAATTTTATTGCTCCATTGTCCTCTACCTCTTGGATCTGGCATGGCCTGACCCATCTGACCTTACACTTTCGTGGTTTGATCTCATTTCGTCCATCATACTTCAACACCAACCTGCCCTGGCTAAAACTTGTTGAGTTGCGAGTGTTTATCACACCATGCTTTGCGTCTATTCTGTGTCACCTCTGTGGCCCATTGTGCTTGCAATTTCGTTGGCTACCATCCTTTGCTGTCAATAATTGTATTCTTGATTTTAGAACTTTCACTCTGTATTGCTGAAGTTTTTATTAAGCCTGTTCTCTTTGTTTCTTGTGCAGATCGTGCAATGTGTTTTCCTTGCTGTCGGCACCCTTCTAATATATTAGTGGTTCATCGTAACATTTTCTTTCTGCGTAGTTGTACGGTGGGATCTTTCCTTTTTTTGGGTTTGTGCTGTATGTTCTTCCCCTCAGCTTCAGTCGTAACCGCCTTTCCTTCTTCCGCATCTCTTTATTCTTTCGAACATTCATTTTCCTCTTCTTTGTTACCTTCATCCATCCTTAACATATTACAGCTCAGAAAGAGTTCGTAGTCCTCTATTTGCCAGTGGTAAAGACCGTTGACAGAATCCAAATCGTCGTCCATTGATCCTCCTTCCAATTGTAGGACTCCCTCCTGATTTGGTTCCATATGCTGCCTTCCTTCATCTTCTTCTTTAGAATCTAACGATGCTGCCTCCTCACCTACCATTTGTGTGTGCAGGTCAATTACAAATCTTCTGCCTTTGCGCTCCATTGATAGGGTATTCTTCTTCCAGTCATGTTTAACCTTTGCTTGTATGAGCCATCCTCGCCCAGAATGGCGTCATATCCTTTTCTCTTCAGTGGGATCACGACAAAGTCAAGTAGGAACGACTGTGGTCCAATTGTCATCGATTGTGCCATCAGGACGCTGAGAGGTTTAATGCCGTGCCGGTCCGCTGTCAACAACTGTAATGTAGGTGGCCACAACGTTGGCTATCCCAACCTCTTCCAGGTATCCTCGGGTAAGACATTCACGCCGGACCCTCCGTTGACAATTGTGTCTGTCAACACATTTCCCAGAATCCCCATCTCGACGATCACCGGATGCCGTCCGGATGTGAGTGTTAGTAGCATTAGGTTATAGTTTTGAGATGTCCTTCAATTGAGATGTCTCCGCCTGTGTTGCTTTCTCAATTTCTTTCCGTACTTCCTCCAACCTCTTCTTTTCTTCCGCTGGGTCAGGGTATAGTTTTGCTTGTTTTCGTGTGATTACCAACACCTCTTCGTCCGTCCCAACGGTGATGAGATTCACTCTAGATTTCGGGCACTTGGCATCTTCATGATCGCCGGGTCCGCACCATCTGCATAATAATTTTGGTGTGTTTGCCATTGTACAATCCTGGGCAAAGTGGCCCCACAAATAACATGCTTGGCATTGAACGATCGGCCCTCCGTTCGCATCGTAGTAAATTCGACTTCGGGTGGCATTGTTATTGTTATTGTTTGCATTGGTGTTGTTCTGCCCACGTCTATTATTTTTATATCCTCCAGATGTGGCACCCTCCGTGCTTGTGTTCTCGCTCCCTTCAAACGCGGAAGCTTCCTGTGCCAGGAACGCTTGTTGAGGTCCTTTGGTTTTTATGTTGAAGGGACATTCTTTTGTGGAATGTCCCATGATCTGGCAGATGTTGCAGAACTAGTTCTTTGGACAGGACCCTTTGGTGTGACCCTTTGTCTTACACTCCGTGCACCATAGTTCACTTCCCTTTGTTTCTTTGTGCATGTTCTTAAATTCCTTAATCATGCGAATCATGTCTTTCTGGAGAGCTCGAACCTTTTTCCTGCTATTTTCCTCATCGTTGCTCTCTTCTTCCAAAGACACATCTTCATCTGCCTCGGAGGAGCTATTCTTCTTCTTTTTTGTCTTCTGCTCACTTTATAGGTTCATTGCTCGATTGTACACTTCAGTGTATGACGATGGCGCCACAATCTTCGTCTTCTTCCGCAGCTTCGGGTGTAGGCCTTAAATGAACCATCTTTTTTGCAGTTCGTCTGCCGACTTATTTTCCATTTTATTTATCAAGTCTTTTAGTTTCCTGGCATAGACTTGGACAGTTTCGTTCTTCCCCTACTTAGTGTTGTATATTTCGGCTACGATCTCATTGTCATCGCGGAGTAGTTGAAATTCAGCAGTAAACTCCTTAAGGTTGTCCTAAGTGGTTAATTTTTGGGGATCTGCATTGGCGAACCAGTCAATTGCGACACCCCATAGGGTTGCCAGAAATTGTTGGACCCATTCGTTTGTATTTGTTATGCCATTTGCCCTCCAAATCGTTTCACATGTTTTATAGTGTCGGATTGGATCAGCCGTACCGTCACCATCAAACTTCGGTAGGTTTTCCTTTGGTCCCACCATTACTAATGGATTTTGTGTATGGGAACTGTTCGGTCCTGCAACACTGGCACTATTTACTCCCACACCATGGCTTTGCACTCTCACATCGGTGGTTTGCACTCCCACACCGACGGTCTGCTCTCCCGCACCGGTGGTCTCAATAGTTGTGAACCTTGGTGAAGAAGGATCTTTTGAAGTTGTCCCTTCCGGAAGTGTATCCCAGATGAAGAGTTTACTCCACTCTCGTGCTCCCTTGGCACTCCGAGCTGTGCGAGTCGATTCCCTTTTGTTTGGATTCTCTTTCCTCGACGAATACAAGTTCAAAAATTCCTCTCTTACGTCCTCCACCAATTCCACCCGCTGGAGTGTCTCCTCCAAAAATTCAACGCTACGGTGTCCGTCGGCAATCTTTTGAAACCTCCTTTGGCGCTCGGCCTGTTGTGCCAAAATTAAATTTTCTTGAGCTGTGCGGATTTCGTCTTTGTCCTTTAGCTTATTCTTATTTTTGTTTAACTGATTCGGCATCAGTCTTCATTCCAGCCTTTGTTCCAGGTCCATCAGTCAATGGTGCCAAATGTTCACCACATAGATTAATTGATTAATGCGCATAGACAATGAACAAGAACAGCAACAACAGTAGTCCTTTATTATTCGCATATGCCAAGAGATTACATATAGAGCCGAAGATAAGATTAGATGGTTTACGATGGTCCCAGATTGGGTATAAATACTTCCCGCCAAACCTTCCCGAAGGGGTTTGTTGGCTACATGACAATTCTAATCTACTCGTCGGCTACAAAATCTTTACCGACAATATGAGCTCGTTGGCTACATAGTTTCTACCGACGACAGATGTGTAGGGTCCTTGGATCCTTCCCTAGTAATTGTACGGAGGTTTTGTTGTGTAATACCATTCTCCTTCTGCTCTTCCCTCCTATCGGGATGCTCCCTCTTGTCGAGAGACTTCCTCCTGCCAGGCTAGATTCTTGTGTTCATGGTCCAATAATATCTCCTTCCCCTTGTGATTCTCCTTTTGTTTTGCTGGAGCTTTGTTCTTGCCAATGCTCTCTTCGTGTAGGGATTTCAAGATTCTTCCTCCCTTCCTTGCTTTTCGGTGCTTCTGAAATAACCAAGTCGGGTCTACCTTCTATTGTGTTTTTAATCAACCTTTCTTCGATTTGATTTGCACTTTGAGAGTGGTTCACTAGTTGCCTTAAGTAGTGACATCTTTCGTTTGGTTGGTGGAGACGCAGAGTCCGCAGAGCAACTTCCCCCTTAGTTTCTTCTTCTGGCACTCACTTGGGATATTTATTTGGAAGCAGGGGCATGAATTGTTTTAGTGTCTAGTTATCTTCCTTGGATTGTCATGCTCCTGCAGTTCCTGTGTCCTTCTCTTGGCAAACTATTGGAGCACTTCTTGTTTTCTTCATTCTCTTTCCGTTTCTACTATTTCTTCCTCCACAGGTACCAAATTTCTAGCGAATAGTTGAGGGATTTGTCCAAGTAGATCATAGACCACTGGTGGTACTGAAAGCTCATCCTGTACTGTGCTCTCTGGAACCACTCACCTTTGGGCTTCCCGTGCACATACTGGTCGATTGAAACTTCCCAGGCCACCACCAGATCTCATGTCACCTGATCTTATTTTGCTATTTCCTCTTCTTCACCATTACTATTTTTTACTTGTATACATGGTAGGAAGGGTCTTCTCATCACTCCATCCTGCCTAGTTGACGACATCCAAGTTTTGACTTACGTAATGACGCCAAAATGTAGAATGGTTATCAATGCACAATCTACAGAACAATATAACATGTATTCAATTGTACCAACGTGACATTCATTACTAGTACCAAAATACCAAAATGATGAGGAGATGTTATTACTTTATTGATTATCAAAAACAGGAGTAAATCACCATATTCAAAAGATCTTATATAATGGTTGGTTGGTTGGGAAAACCAACATATGCATCTTGTCGCTTCCTAACTACCCTATCCCAACAATGCTTAACTAGTTCTAATTATTTTTTACGTACTACAACAACCTCAAAACTCTGTTTTGTACAACAAATGCCATTTAAAATGAAATGAAATGTAGAAAACTAAGGCTATGAGGGGAAGCTGTAAGTAGGCTTCAAATTTCTTCAAAGACACCTTAATTAGCCAAGATCCAACATTCATAAATAGAAATAAAGCAATGGATGCTTGTAGAGTTCGAAGGAAAAGCAGATAAAACATTAGACAACCTTCATAGTAGATAAAACAAAGCAATATTTCGTTTTTTCTGCAAGTTCTTTATCAAATTAACAGTCAAGTCCGCCCAGTTTTGGCAAAATATCATAGATAAAAAGTAAACTAGAAATGGCTATGGCAGAGTTCAAAAAAAGAACAAGGAAAAGATGCTCACCAAGGCATTTCTGTAGAAGAAAACAGTGTAATGGCAGATACTTGCAAGTTTCAAAACCTCATAATCGATCAATTTGCACCAGCTTAAGCTTCTTCAGGTCGGCTAGGGTTTCAAAACCTCACAGCCATCAACTTTCCAAACACCAAATGCAAAAATGAATGTATTTTAGGGTTATCGGGTTGGGATATACCCTTCTCAATTGTTTTCTAAAAACTTTCAAAATCTGCCCAAGATTGTTTTAATGGGATTTTATTGCAAATGCCTAGTGTATGTTGCAGTTTCATATAAGGTTAGAAAAGTGTTTAACACTTGTTTCTTTTCCTTGGTTTCCATCTTTTGCATAGAGTTTTAATGTAAAATAATACTATTCAATGACATCACTATAAGTCACGTATTAATATTGTTTAAAAATGTGAAAATGGAATGGTCAAAGCTTTATTTTTGCACCTTATTAGTTGATCCATGTTATGGTGACTTTAAGGTCAGAATGATGACATGTATTCTTAAGCAGATGAGGATAAAGGTACATTGATGTTTTGACCAAGTTTTTAGGGTGGTTGGACTAGTTTGCAGATATTTGGAGCAGATTTAGGGAGTTGGAGAGGATATAGCATGGGGTCGGTTTTGACTTGTCCAGGGAAGTTGGAGGGTATTTATCATCACTTGGAGTATCTTTAGGGTTAGTTTTAGTGAGTTATGGGGTTGTTTATGACTTGGTTGAGCTCTGGATATGTTTGGACTTTATGTTATGGGTTTATGGGTTCTGATTTTGATGATATCTTCCTACATTTGAACCAAATGGTTGGAGGATGTACTTGGGGAGTTTTGCTCCAAGTTTTTAGGGTGGTGGTGGTTGGACTAGAATGTAGACATTTGGAGTGGATTTAGGGAGTTGGAAAAGATATAGCATGGGGTCGGTTTTAACTTGTCCAGGGCAGTTGGAGAGTATTTATGATCAGTTGGATTTAGGGTTTATTTTACTGACTCATGGGGTTGTTTATGACTCAGTTGAGATTTGGATGTGTTTGGACTTAATGTTGTGAGTTTATGGGTTCTGATTTTGAGGATATTGTTCTACATTCGACCCAGATGATTGGAGGATGTACTTAGTGAAACAATATTTTCAGATATATCCTCTAACTCAATGTGTGCTAGATCATCTGTCCTGCCAACATTGCTATTTGTTTGCTCCTCAAAATTTGACATAATTTCCAGCCTGGTATCATCATAAAATTCATCCAAGTTAATTTCCATGTCACCAAATAAGATGCCGGAGTTGCCAACATTGGCGGTTTGGTCAACTCTACTACATGGGCCATTAACCTACTCATCAGAAGGACTAGTGTAAATAGCTCCATAAGATACTTCTGTCTCCCACTTACTTGTTAGTGTGCCATTATTAGTACTACTGTCAAGTTGATTGATATCTTCACTATGCAATTCTTTGTAACTGTCCTTTGCAAGGAGATCTCGAGCCAATTCATAGTATTTGTTTTTTATCATATCTATCTTGTTATGCAGCTCTAGCTGAAAGTTCACATATTCCATGAAGGGTAATTTTTTCTGAATTTGTGGAGGGAATTTGTTGTACTCATCATATATGCTCATTATTTCAGTCCTTGACATTTTATCATTCAGTTGGCGTGCTAATAGACAACGAATTATGGATGCTGCTGCTGTATCATTTCATGATTGTGATCAGATGTACATGGAATAGATATCATTTAGCCAGCTTAGACACTGTAATATTCTCATGCAATTGTATTCATTCTGATACTATTGTAATGGACTCATACAGTTATTAGGAATACAAATATGATGTTTTAGACTAGGTTTAACAACCCGGCATTTTGACAAACGGTTCTCAAGCAAGAAGCTGATGTACTGAGATAATGCTTAATGTGCTGTTATTGAATTTGAACTATAAACCGAATACATGATAACAACCAATAATATGTTTGAGAAACCAACATCCAGTTGACTTTTAATTCTGAGCTTCTTTATCAGGAACAATTTCGCTACGCAAAAGGTCATTCTTTTAAAGCTTGATTCCATAACAATTATTTGATTAGCTGTTTTATCTCAAATTATTCACTGGCAAGTCCTCATATAAATCATAAATGGAGTCATAAGCATGTCACAAACAAGTTGGACAAACATGCGATATTGTTACCAGCCCCTTATCTGTTATTTCCCGATTTAGAGTTAATGGTAGTCTTCTTCTGAGACCGCTTCTTAACTTGTAGCCTAGTCTAACAGTAGTACCACCTTCATGATCACAGGTGTCCAGCAAGGGTAGTAACTTTTTTGTAAATGAGTACCAGTTGACCAATTGCATTGGATGTATTCATCAGAAGACGAATTGATCAGACATATTCCTCTCTAGATAACTTGGAGTCAGAGCTCTCCTTCACAAAATAAAATGGTGCAGCAAAAACACAAAGGCCAATAACTGAAGCCAAATTAATCTATGCAAATGATCATTCAGAATTTTGCACTCTTTGACTCCTCCAGGTGGATCTTTAAAAACTATCTCCTCAGCATGTGCAACAATTCTTTGATGTGCATTTCTAAAATTTCTAGATAAATCCGCTTCTTGTGCTGTGAGAAATGCTAATGGAGGGCTAATGGCATGCAAAATGCTTGAAGATAAAGGAAGTATCCATACAGTACGAATTGTCTTGTGTATCCAACTGTCTTTGCTAATGAATGGCTGAAAAGTATGACATCTAACACAGGCTTAAAGGTGTACGAATATAGCTTACTTATTGATGAACAAAACTTTGCAACATCTTCTGTAATTTGTTGATCTAGATTTGAGAGCCCTCCATGTTTCCAAATGTTGATGGATGTTGAAGTTCGAGTCTCTGTTAAGATGTTTGGCACCTGCAATGATAGGAATAAACCCCTGATTTTAATACATACGCATGAGTTGAAGTTCCTGCAACTCGCATTAGGTTAAAACGCTTTCGTTCAACTAGTTTTCCATCCTTCATTACTGCACCCGACCATGTATTCTAAGGTCGTCCCACGTGAAGGTTTACTGTCAGTGACTTCCAAAAATCTCTATCATCTTGTTCGCAGACCCTGCATTAATTTGGACGTATTCACATATCCATCCGAACTGGTGTGATGAACACTCATGTAATGTCCCCTTTTTGATAGGCGCCAACTACTTATTTTATTTTAGCCTTTATTTTCCTCGGAGGATAAAAAGAAAGAAATAAGGGGGAAAAGATATATTAAATTAATTACTTATAAGGTTACTAAACAATGAAATATTAAAAAGTAACTTTATATTCAATTGATTTAATATTAAAGTGGCTAACATACTAAAATATCAAAAAGTCACTCAAAAGAATAAAGCGCTGGATTCCTCTAGAAGCTTCTTGGAGTTGCTTGTGAAATCATTATAAGGAGCCTCTCGGGGGTCATTTTACACATCTTGAGTTGCATATTCATCTATTGAGCTGAGAGCCTTAGTGCTTGCATACTTGCCTGAGGGTTTGAAGACTCTAAGGTGCCAATTTTGGTTGTGAGATATCAACTCTAGTTGAGAGTGGAGGAATTGATATTCAACTAATTCATTTGTGATTAATTGGGAGATAATATTCAGTGATTTTTGTTTAGCCCGTGCATCTAATTTTTGACATCAGTTTGCAAGAAGAAAGGTTTCAGTTTTTGCAGCGGATCCGAAAAAGCAAAGCGAAAAAGCAGAGCCGAAAAAGCAGTCTAAAAAAGCAGATTCGAAAAACCAGAGCCGAAAAAGCAATCCGAAAAAGCAGATCTGAAAAAGCAAATCTGATAAAAGCAAAGCCAAAAAGCATGTCATCTCAGCTACTTATTCCAAGTTCTTTTGGTATTTACATTTGGCAATTGTAGATGGATACATTTGACAAGTAATATATGTCTTTTTGTTACCAAAGTATTCAGTCATTGTAAACATTGAAGTATTGAAGGGAAATCTACTTAATTCAGCTGTTTAGTTTGTATGCCAAATGTTTGTAAAAACGTCTCATTGCATAGTCATTCATAGGATGCATACCAAGTGTTTGTGAAAATACCTCTTGGCTGTAGGTGTGCATTTTACATTAGAATTTCATGTACTTGCATTTGGAAAATAATAAAAAGAAGTTGCATATCACTTTGATTTCCAATTATTTATTTTGCAATCATTTGTATTCATCAATATCATTGGCATTCAAAAATCATAGCAAAACAACAAACATCAGCAAACTGAGACTGCAAGGGAAGTGTTTGACAAAATTCCTAAGGCAAAAAAACAGGGATAAAACTTTAAAAGTTGTCAAGGCACTTTACAGTGGTATAAGAGCGAAAGTTCCTGCCATTCTATACAGGTTATGAGTGAAGAGTTTCCAAATGTTCCATTCATAAATCTTTCGGATAAATTTTATAATAGGGCAAGAAAGGACTTAAGTCCTTTAGAACTCATGGAAGAAAGCAGTACCCAGCAAATGCTTAATGCTCTTGCAAGAGGGCAACAGGAGTTGAGAGATGAAATGGCAAGAGGAAGAGAAGAACTATCACTTATCCTTGGACGGCTGGTAGATAACAGAAACAATGGAAATGATAGGAACCAAAACAGGACTAATGGGCATAATGGACACAATGGGGGTCAAGAAAACAATGACACAGCTCAAAGCAGTGCTAGAACAGCAAGTAGAGCTACTCCTAGGCCTCTTATGCCTACATTTTTGAGAGAACAGGATGCTGCAAATCACGACCAACAAGTAAGAGAAGAGGGATATGGTGATTATTTGGGGGAGTACAACTCTCTAGGTGATGATTTCAAGGTCGCCATGTCACTAGTAGACTTTTGTGGTCTTAAAAATTAGAATTAGACCAAGAAACAATAAACAGGGAGTGCAAAATAAAGACTTGCAGCGTAAGGTGGGAAACCTAACCTTACCATCATTTGATGGATGTAACAAAGGTACAACTAGAGCTTGGGTTCAGAAGCTCGACACATATTTGCAGCTCAATCCTATGATGGAAACAAAGGCTATCCAGTACGCCACACTGCATTTGGAAGGTGAAGCACATGAATGGTGGTACTATGGACTTGTCACCTTGGGGCATGCCAACATTACTTCATATTTGGAATTCACCCAAAAGCTCATTGACAGGTTTGATCATAAGGATTCTGAACTCCACTTTAGGGAGTTAGCACAACTCAGGCAGACTAATTCAGTGGATGCTTACATCACAGAGTTCCAACGGTTGGCAGTTATGGTGACAGATATTTCAGAACAGTGGTTGGTTATGCTCTTCATTGAAGAATTGACAGAGCCTCTTCATGGTTGGGTTAAGGCCTTTAAACTAGATTCTCTCCAGAATGCCATCATGAAGACTAGAGACATGGAATATTCTACATCTAGCATTAGGGCTCCTAGCAAGACTTTCACATCCCATAAAGATAAAGGGAAGAAGCCATTCCAGAAAAAAAGTAATAAGGAGAACTTTGATGAAGCCTATAGATAGGAGTGTCGGCTTAAGGGGATTTGCTATCATTGCAAGGAGAAATGGTCTAGTGGACACCGTTGCCTAGGGAAAGGCAAGGCTCACTTAATTGAGGTGATATCAGATGATGAGAGCACTTCTGAGGAAGAGGAACCTCAAAGGGAAGACAATAACGATTTAGATGGGGAAATCATGATGAGATCATTGCTTCTATCTCTAGTGCTCTTAAGTTCAACTCTTTCAAAGTTCGTGGTGTCCTACAAGGTCATCAGATAGTAGTATTGATTGACAGTGGAGCTACTCATAACTTCAGTGATGCATCATTGGTGAACAAGCGACAAATTCCTCTAGTGATTATGGCTGATGGGTGTAAGATAGCTTGTACTCAGTGGATTCCACAGTTGTCTATTATGATGGGCAACCACATAGTTACAGATGATTTCTATGTGGTTGACTTGGGTGATATCCATGCCATACTTGGGGTCCAATGGTTGCAGTCATTAGGGAAGTACTCACAGAACTTCCAAACCATGGAACTCAAGTTCAGAGATGTTGATGGGCTTAGAGTGGTGCTTAGAGGTATGGCATCTAAAGCACCTAAGATTGTTTCAGCTAGACGTATGGAGAGTATTTTCAGGCATGATGACATAGTTTGGGCAGCAGAGTGTGTGATCACTCCTAAAGAATCTACAGATTCAGGACAGCCAGTCCACATTGACATCAAGGAGCTATTGGGCAAACATGACAAGGTTTTTGGTGAGATACCCCCAGGGAGGTCACCGGACAAAGGCTTCGAGCATAATATTACTACCCCTTATCGCCATCCTAAGAAATTTAAGGATGAGATCGAGAAAGCAATCAAAGAATTGCTTGATATGGGACACATTCATCCTAGCTCCAGCCCTTTCGCTTCTTCAGTGGTCGTGGTGAAGAAGAAAGATGGGACCATGAGAATGTGTATAGATTACCGAGCCCTCAATAAGAAAACAATCAAGAACAGGTATCGGATACCTAGGATCGATGAGTTATTGGATGAGTTACATGGGGCAATATATTTTTCAAAGATTAATCTTCGATCGGGTTACCATCAGATTAGAGTGAGGGAACAAGATGTGCACAAGACTGCTTTTCGATGCCACTATGGGCACTATGAGTTCTTGGTGATGCCATTTGGATTAACTAACGCACTTGCCACATTCCAGTCTTGTATGAATCATATCTTCAACATACAGTTGCGTAAGTTCCTCTTGGTATTCTTTGATGATTTGCTTATATACAGTAAAACTTGGGAAGAACACTTGTAGCGACTTGATGAGATCCTTACCATCATGGAGGAGCAGTCCTTGTACGCTAAAGCTTCGAAATGTGAGTTCAGCCTTAGAGAGATTCTTTATTTGGGACACTTGATCAGTGCAGAGGGTGTCCATGTGCACCAAGAGAAAATATAGGCTATTCTAGATTGGCCCACACCACGGTCACTTACAGAGCTACGGAGCTTCTTCGGACTGTGCAGTTACTACAGGCGATTTGTTAAGGGTTTCTCATAGTTGGGGGCACCTTTGATAGATTTGACCAATAAGGGTGCATTTTGTTGGACAACAGAGGCGCAACTAGCTTTTGATAAGCTCAAGGAGGTGATGAGAAGTTGTCCAGTGTTGGCACTACCTGATTTCACGCAGCCTTTCATTCTAGAGTGTGATGTTTTAGGGGAAGGTATTGGTGCAGTATTGATGCAGAATCAACACCCTATTGCTTTTGAGAGCTGTAAGTTGAGGGGAGCTGAGAGACTATACTCCATCTATTATAAGGAGATGCTCGCCATTATGCATGCCTTGGCGAAGTTTAGACAGTATCTAGTTGGGGGAAAATTTGTGGTGAGGACGGATCATAACAGTCCCAGATACTTCTTAGAGCAGAAGGACTTGAACGAGAGACAACAGAAGTGGGTTAGCAGGATACAGGCATATGATTTCAACATAGAGTATGTTAAGGGGAAGAAGAACATTGTTGCAGATGCCCTCTCCAGGAGGCCTTCAGCTTGCTCACTCTCTAAGATTTCGGCAGATTGGAAATCCATCTTACTGGTGAAGTACTCCAAGAATACATTTGCTTGTGAGTTGATGGATGGATTGATTCAAGATGACAGGTATAGAATAGTTGATGATGTGATTTACTACAAGGATAGGATTTACCTGGTGCCAGGATCAAAATTGAAGGAGAAAATACTACAATCTTGCCATGATACACCCCTAGCAGGCCATTAGGGCTACTTCAAAATTTATAGACAGATTAGAGAGAGGTTTTCATGGAAAGGCCTCAAGGATGATGTGTTGAAGCATGTGAAGGAGTGCGTGACTTGCCAGCAGAATAAGTCCGAGCATACACATCTAGTTGGGTTACTTCAGCCTTTGCCCATTCCTGTGCAGAAGTGGCAGAGCATTTCGATGGACTTCATCACAGGCCTACCCAAGGTACAGGGGAGAGACAACATCTTTGTTGTGGTAGACCGGCTCACAAAAGACGCACATTTCTTTGCTATTCCGATAGAGTACAGGGCTCCACAGGTGGCTGAGCTATTTTTCAGGGAGATCTTTAGATTGCATGGGCTACCTAAGAAGATAGTCAGCGACAGGGATAGCAGGTTTATGAGTGCTTTTTGGCAGGAGCTGTTTAGACTGACAGGTACTGAGTTGACACCTAGTACCAGATATCACCCTCAAACTAATGGGCAAATAGAAATTGTTAATAAGTGGGTTGAGAGGTACTTGCGTAATTATGTGGCAGGACAACAACGGGCTTGGATCAGGTGGTTGCATTTAGGAGAGTATTGTTACAATACCACACACCATATGTCCATTGGAATGAGTCCTTTCAGAGCCTTGTACGGGTATGGTGCACCTTCATTCGTGGAGATGGCTTTTGGTGAGAGTAGGGCACCTAAAGCAAAAGATTGGATTCAGGAAAGCGAAGATATATTGGAGGCACTCAAGGATAATCTGGTAATGGCACAAAATCAACAAAAGACTTATGCAGATAAACACAGGGTTGAGCGTAGCTTTGAGATTTGTGATATGGTATATCTATGGTTGCAGCCCTCTAGATAGTCCTCTCTTAAAAAGAGTGGAGCAGAGAAACTAAGACCAAGGTTCTACGGTCCATATAGGGTTAGTAGGAGGATTGGGGAGGTAGCATATGACTTAGAGCTGCCTGCGAGCAGCAAGATTCATAATGTATTTCATGTTTCATGCCTCAAGAAGGTATTAGGTCAGCAGGTTATCTCTTCCACGGATCTTCCACCACTTAATGAGGAGGGACATTTGGTCTTGGTGCTTGAAGAGATCATTGATGTCAGAGAGAGGAAATTGCAGAACAGAGTGATTAAGGAGTACTTGGTTAGATGGAAGGATCTGCTTGCAGAGGATGCCACATGGGAGAATGAGCAGATTTTACAGCACCCCAGTTTGCAATTGCTTGAGGACGAGCAATTTCGGGAAGGGAGGATTGTAATGTCCCCTTTTTGACAGGCACCAACTACTTATTTTATTTTAGCCTTTATTTTCCCCAGAGGCTAAAAAGGAAGAAATAAGGGGGGAAAAGATATATTAAATTAATTACTTATAAGGTTAACTAAACAATGAAATATTAAAAAGTAACTTTATATTTAATTGATTTAATATTAAAGTGACTAACATAATAAAATATCAAAAAGTCACTTAAAAGAATAAAGTGCTGGATTCCTCTAGAAGCTTCTTGGAGTTGCTTGTGAAATCTTTATACGGAGCCTTTGGGGGGTCATTTTACACATCTTGAGTTGCATATTCATCTATTGTGCTAAGAGCCTTAGTGCTTGCATACTTGCCTGAGGGTTTGAAGACTCTAAGGTGCCAATTTCGGTTGTGAGATATCAACCCTAGTTGGGAGTGGAGGAATTGGTATTCAGCCAATTCATTTGTGATTAATTGGGAGATAATATTCAGTGATTTTTGTTCAGCCCATGCATCTAATTATTGACATCAGTTGGCAAGGAGAAAGGTTTCAGTTTTCGCAGCAAATCCGAAAAAGCAAAGCAAAAAAGCAATCCGAAAAAGCAAAGCGAAAAAGTAGAGCCGAAAAAGCAGTCCGAAAAAGCAGATCCGAAAAAGCAGTCCGAAAAAGCAAATCCAAAAAAAGAAAAGCCAAAAAGCATGTCATCTCAGCTACTTATTCTAGGTTCTTTTGGTATTTACATTTGGCAATTGTAGATGGATACATTTGACAAGTAATATATGTCTTTTTGTTACCAAAGTATTCAGTCATTGTGAACATTGAAGTATTGAAGGGAAATCTACTTAATTTAGTTGTTTAGTTTGTATGCCAAATGTTTGTAAAAACGTCTCATTGCATAGTCATAGGATGGATACCAAGTGTTTGTGAAAATACCTCTTGGCTGTAGGTGTGCATTTTACATTAGAATTTCATGTACTTGCATTTGGAAAATAATAAAAAGAAGTTGCATATCACTTTGATTTCCAATGAGTTATTTTGCAATCATTTGTATTCATCAATATCATTGGCATTCAAAAATCATAGCAAAAATACAAACATCAGCAAATTGAGGTTGCAAGGCAAGTGTTTGACAAAATTCCTAAGGCAGAAAAACAGGGATAAAACTTCAAAAATTGTCAAGGCAGTTGACAACTCAAATGCCCCTAACAACGAATCTCCTGCTCGAACTTGAAAATAGCCACTGTAACTCGACCCGTGAGGTTATCTTTTCCTGTGACTTCTAATGTGAATGGGGACTGACATGCGTATAAGATACCAGGAGGACGTCCCTAGTCTTAATGGAGTTTGGTGCTGTATGACAACAATCGAAATTGCCCTCTCTATTCTATTCTCCAGTGCTATGCATAAAATATACTAATTGTTGTATGCAATACACCTTTGACTTGCTGTGGAAATTCTCTCCTACTTATCAATTGATGAGCTTAAGGGGCTTTCTAATGAATGGTTCATGAGCCACAACACTTGGTGAAGGTTTTGCAAATGGGTTGCAAGCTTTGGGTTTAACCAGTGAGGAAACTCCGTAGTTAAGTGCGCTCAGGCTGGAGTAGTACTGGGATGGGTGACCTCTCGAGAAGTCTCGGTGCTTTACCCCTGTGAGCATCACCTAGATCCAATGAGTGCTAAGTGTTCCATTTATTCTCAGGAGAGATGGATTCATGTTGAATCACCACTCATGAAACATGGGTGAATGAGTTTGACTCAAATAATCACACAGTTAAATCTTGATAGCAATATCACAATTTGACTTGTTGTGGAAATTATCTCCTGCTTATCAATTGATGAGCTTAAGGTGCTTTCTAATGAATGGTTTATAAGGCACAACACTTGGTGAAGGTTTTGCAAATGGGGTTGCAAGCTTTGGGTTTAACCATGGAGGAAACTCCGTAGTTAAGCGCGCTCAGGCTGGAGTAGTATTGGGATGGGTGACCTCCTAGGAAGTCCCGGTGCTTCACCCCTGTGAGCATCACCTAGATCCAATGAGTGCTAAGTGTTCCATTTATTCTCATAAGAGATGGATTCTTGTTGAATCGCTACTCATTAAACATGGGTCAATGAGTTTGACTCAAAAAATCACACAGTTAAATCTTGATAGCAATATCACAATTTGACTTGTTGTGGAAATTATCTGCTACTTAACCTTTGCAACTGTTCTTCAAAACATGAGATTTGACTGTAACTGCTAAAGACGTGACTCAAAATGGATAAGTTTGCAATCATGTACGAGTTGCTATTGAAGATGGAGGAATGTAGTCGTCTCATAGTCCAAGCAACCTGTGAAGTCCCTGTCAATTTGGTTGAGACCCATGTCAAGCCCTAACTCTCTCTGCTATAACTTTTGCCCATAACCTGTATTAAATCTTGCATGTTTCCTAATAACTGCTGGAAGTACGTGATGATCTGCACACTCCACCAAGTACGTCTGGGCTATACTCCACACTGTACGGCATATCCAGTTCCCCTTCTCTGCATACAACCTTCTAGTCTTCACGTGAGGAATGAAGAATTGATTTCTCCACTCACTAGATATGAAGAGATACTGCTCAAACTTTAACTTTTGTAAAAACGATAACCAAGTAGCTACGGCTACATCCCACTACATAATGCCTAGGGTTTTCGTCCTATGGCAATCCAGTCACAAACTAACCTTCAGATTTAATATTCTCATTTCTTTCATAAATTATTGTGTTGCGTGTTTCCACAAGATGGCAGGATTGTTGGCTTTGATACCACTGTAATATCTCCTTTCGAATATTTTTCCAAAAAAACCGTGATATAAAAGTGCAGAATTAAATCTGAACAAAAAACCAATATTCACTATAAATTCCAGAACTTTAATCGATTTCTAACCAGCAGATTAATACAAATAACTGTCCAATAACGTTACTACTGTATTATACAATAGCAATACAATAACATGCAACAATCCCAATAATCCAATCTTATAAACAGAAATGACAGTCAGATTGGCAATGTATATTAAACCTGTAAGAAGGCTAGGTTTGTGTCCAACCTTCAAATGCTTCTTCAAGGGTTTGCGTCCTAGAAGAAATAACCAACAAATATTTCCAGCTCCCAGATTAATATTTGTCTTCAATATTATAATCTTCATATATCCTCACGTGTGGAGCTTGTTGTACCTTTATTACTTTTCCCAATGTGATGCTCGCTCATTTAAGCAATGTGGGATAAAGCACCTTTTTTGTCCTTTAGTCACTTAAGTGAACATAGTACCCTTAAAAATAAAGTGACTAGTTAAATGAACTTTAATAGTCACTTAGTTAGTAAACCATATAGTCATCAGGCATTAAAATAACTGACCAAATGAACTTTGATAAGCATGTGCAATAGCTCGTTGGAAAGCTCTCGGCAAGACGCTTCCAACCCAACACTGAGGTATTGAAAATACTTTGCTCGATTACTTACTAAAAATAGTAAGTATCTGGACAACCTGCCAAAATTGCTCTGATGGGTCTGGAACTGGAAATGTCTAGGCCAAATCTCGAACTGAACCCTGTAAAGAACCCTTTCGTCCCCAAAATCTAGGCGAAGTGAGTTGGCCACACCGAATTATAATGTCCCAGAAAAAAGGGACATTACAGATACTGAAACATGGTACTGTATGGATATATCCATACATGATAGAATGTTCTGATGATGGAATATTTTAGCATGTATGTGTATATGCAATAATCTCAGCATGGATGTGCCCATGTGCATTTATCCTCAAAATGATGCGCTGATATATGATGGCCATGTATATGTGATTGTGTGCATGTATGTATGTATGTTGTTGCATGTATACATGTATGCACAAGTGAGCATGCATGCATGTAAATATGTATATGCAAGTATCTATATGTATGTATGTGGATGTGTACAAGTACGCATGCATGGGTATGGATGTATATGTATGGGTGCAGAGGTCTGTGGTGGTACATCATGAATTAGTGCATTATGGGAATGTTTCTAAGAATGCAGATGCAATGATTGTAATGAACCCTTCCGGCTCACTCTTAGACAATGTTGAGAATTCTTTGTTTTTTTTTGTTTTTTTAGATCAGTAAGAGGCCGAAGCCAAGACACATTATAATAATGTGATTTGCTATTATTTATTAAGCTTGTGTAGAGTCGAACCCAAGACCTCTCCGATAAGAGGCTCACAATTTACCATTGTGTTGTAGGCTCTTGCCAATAATTTTGTTATTTCTGAGAATATATTTTTTTTGTTTTCCAGAATAAAGAGATAAGAAATTTTCAATGCAAAACAGAATTGGTGACAACTAATTTCAATTTTATTTGCTATACAACTAATTTCAATTTTATTTGCTATACTTTTTATTAGCAAATAATTACAATGACAATTTTACTATGCAATTAAATGACTGTGTAAAGAACCTGATAAGAAAGATGATCAATGCTTAAGTCTTATGCCTGATGAAGAATGTGAAATTGCACACCTAGAAACCAAATGCTGCCTTGCATTTGCTTTGAAGCCAAACACTATCTTCCCTAATGCAAACACCATCTATTCATTATGAACGCAGACCATTTAGTGTGACGTTAACTCAGAAAAGCAGGACACAGCTGCTGTAACTTCTACACTGCCTTGAGAGTCTGACCGCAGCCTTGAATGACGTTCCCCAGATGCTTAAACTACTGCCTATGGTTGCAGAACTTTGTTTCCCTATGATGACCGTCCTTCCTCCTCTTATTTGCAGCATAAATTATATATATTCTTGGCCTCAAATGTGTCTACAAAACCCCAGTTCGATTGCATAACAGTAATCAGATTAAAGGCACGGTTTATTGGTATTGATAACCAATTCAAAGTGCAAAGAGAGTAGAAGAAATCATTAATTTCAACAACAATATCATGCCCTTGGAAAACAACTCACCAATTTCACAAACAAGATGCATATTATGAGATGGTCGATTTATAGCAAGGAATGCATTTTACAACATTTTAAAGCCAAGCTTCTTTCATACACTGACGCTAAGAGTCTTGCTCAACACACATTTAAGAGGCTTCTTGACTACAACACTCAGTTAGAACTAATAACTTATTAAGTCATATATTCAGTAAAACTCAATAAATAACTTGCAATATGCATCAAATTGTCAAGGCTTAATGGAATATTGATATTGTCTGGACTCAAGACGACACTATTGCCCTGCCAAAACTGGAAATCCACTCATTTGGCTTAGTATAAAATAGTAAGTTGCCCAACTAAGACCCACAAATCCAAGTGTCAGCTCACGAGGGCTGCGATGATGGACTGACATGTCCATGCTCCAAGGACTTGCTAAATAGGGGACATTTGTCCTCTCTCCCCAAGATTGCTTGTCCTCAAGCAATCGCAATCATGTGTTCCGAAGTATACCCTTTGATGCCCAAGTGGTATCCTTATCTGGTAGACCATGCTACTTCACGAAAAACTCTCTAACGATCCGCTAATGGAAGTGCCTTTCCCTGGTATCCAATATTGCCTTAGGGATCAACTCTAACCTCTTCTTGTCATCTAGTGGTGGTAAAGTAGAAGATGGGACAAGATATCTTCCTGACGGCTTGTTGAGACATGATACATGGAATATATTATGCACTTTGCTGTCCTCTGGCAAATCAAGCTAATCTAGCTCACCTAGACGTCTAACAACACAAAAGGGACCATAGTAATGAGGCTTGAGCTTCTTAGCTCCATTCTTCGTAATAGATGACTGCTTGTAAGGCTGCAACATCATATACACCATACCACCCACTTGGAAAGAGCAAGAAATCCTTTTCTGATCAGGAAACTATTTCTGCTGATTCCGAGCCTTCTTAATGTTGTCTCACAGAGTCCTTATAACATCCTGACTGTCTTGCAGTAAGTATCTTGCACTGTGCACCCTACTGTCACTAAACAAAAAATCCATGAAACTCGAGGGATCATACTTGCATAAGGCTCTAAAAGGGGACATCTAAATAGATATTTTGTGAGTGGAATTATAGAAATACTTGCACAAGTATAGCCACTTCACCAAGGCTCACAACTCCTTGCTGTGCTGATTCATAGTTCCATTGATAGTCCTCCACACACTTATTAACAATTTCAGTCTGGCCATCAGTCTGAGGGTGGTAACTAGTGCTCTTCTATAGTTGTGTCTGTTTGCTTATAGGAGGGAGGGTTGTATGGAGTCTGTATAGTATTTGATTCCTTCTTCCTTCCTTAAAAGTAATTGTTTTAAGGTTCATATCCGGTTAGAATGGACCAGTGTTCTCCATTCATGGTAATATTAATATATCTGTATTTCCTAATTCTACAATGTGGAATTGTGCAATGTAAGTGTATTCTCCAACTTGTAGGTTGAGGGGGAGTGTAATGATATTGTAGAATATAATTCCTCCATTAGCTAACTTGATCTGGATGGAGTTGTATAAGAACCTAGGTATGCCATGCTTCATGATCCAAGACTGATGGATTAAGTTGTGTGAGGAGTCGTTGTCTATGAGTGCTTTTATGTTCTTTCCTTCTATTTGTCCCTGAATTTGAAAGGTGTTTGAGGTGCGTCCCTCCATGTTGGTTAGTATACTTCTTTCCTTAGAGTCTTCCTTGTGTAGCTTGCAGAGGGTAGGTTGACTTTTGAATTCTTCCTCGTTATGGAAGAAAGGATTGTCCAGCTCATGTGCTCCTTGATTTTATAAAGTAGATTTTGTGTGACCTTGTAGCTCTTCTTTCGTTTGTATGGAAATATATGGTGATATGTCATTCTGGCGAGGTGGTGAAGATGCCTCCTTTGACGTCACTTCATCTCCCCATCTTAATCTTGTTGTGTTTGCTTCCTTTTGTGGGTGATATGAATCATTTTTTGTGTCTAGTAAGTCATTGCTTTGAGGTAGAAAAGATGTTACCCGTTGGGTATATGTGTCCCTTGGGTGGTACTTCAATCCTTTCCTTTCTCTGAAATCTGTATTTCCTTTGGAGCATGATCCTTGTGAGGAGATTGGAATCTTCTAGTGTTGTCTTTCAGTGTGCTCTTTGTTGGTTCCCTCTTCTTCTCAAGGTAGCAAACTTGTGCGGGAAGGTATTGTATTCGTGCCATATTTTATCCTTAATTCAAATTATTCTTTAAGCTTAGTCCTTCCCTCAGGATAGTGTTTTCCCAATCTCTTTTGATTTGTTCTTGTAGGGTTAGGAAATATGTTTTTTGGTTAGAGTTGGTGAATGTTAGAATGCTGTGTGTAGAATTTTTGTTTTTTGAGTGCGAGGGAGAGTTAGTGAAGGTTGGGTCAATAGTCTTTGCTTGATGATTGAGGGGTGTCCCTTCGTGGTGGTTTAAGAGATGTTTGGGTGAGTGCTTTGATTAATTCATCCATCAAGTCTTGTATGTTTCTCCGCCCATCTAAGAATTGATCGAGCTTCTTATCAATTCCTTGATCTTGATCTATTGGTTCTTGTTGTTCTCTCATCCTTCTGTTGTAATTTGAGAGGGATTTTCTCATTCACTTTGGGTAGGAATTGTGGCTCTGATACCAATTATAATGTCCCTTTTTATTTTTCCTAGATAGTACGTGATCTAAGGCATTGTTTGGCTAAATCTGTTGAGTTATGAATGCAAAATGGTCAGTGTATGTATTACTAGTGTTTTGAAATGCTATGATATGAATTATTAAATGAAAACACAATTATATATATGACTGGTAATTCCAAATGCTAAAACGGATAAAGTGAACTAATGAATTATTATGCAAGTATGGTGTAATGTGCAGTATAAATGAACAATGTATTATGATGCAACAATTATGCAATTAATGAAGATGGAATAATATATATATTTACAACTGTAATTCCAATGCCACAATGGAATACAATGAATCTTAACAAAGCCGTGACTGCAAGAGATATTTAGTAGTTAAAATCTCAAAATGAATAAATGGTTTTATCATATATAACAATATGGAATATGCACACATCCTACGAGCCATCTTTGATAAACAAAGAAATATATGCTGCTTTGACAGGATGATCAGTGGTAGATAGTGTCATCTCTGATATGCTTGACTTTACTATGCAATTTTCTATTCGGGAGCCACCTCTGATAAGAAATTATGGAATATGCATTGTAGATGTGTCGTCTCTAATGTGCTGTATTAATGCTGATAGTTGAATATATAAGCTTGCGATAATAACCAAAATGCTCGATGAGTGATATCCACAAAGTGTAATGTACCCTTTTTAGGTCACTAATTTTTGATGTGTCGTTAGCCCATTTTTCCATGGTCCTGTGCGCTAACCAGGATTTCACAGAGACCAGAATAAGTTTTGGCCTAGGCAATTCTTGTTTCCGCCCAATCAGGGTTTTATCAACAAGGTTTCTAGATATTTACTATTTATAGAAAGTCATCAGGGCTCAACATTCTTGGCATTTAGTGTTGGACTGGGAGTGTTTTGTCGGGACCTTTCCAACTAGCTGGCTCACATGATTATTCAGGTCCAGCTGATCAGCAATTTTAATACTGGAAGATTAAATGATTTATTAATAAAGTGACTATTAAACTTGAGTTCATATTATAATGTCACTTTATTATAATAAGAACACTTTATTCATTAAAATGGGAACAAGGATATTTAAAAGAAAATAAAGAAACAAAGAAGGGAATGTGAAGAGTGACTGGGTTGTGCTTTAAAGGAGAAAGAGAGCTCATTTGTAGCATGCTTGGATTATGTTTTGATTTTCTTCTCTTGGAGAATTTGGACTCAGCTTTTAACCATTTTGAGGACAAAAACCCTTGAGCTTGGAGGTAGTGGACAAAAACCCATTTCCGGCTAGAGATATCACGCAATTGTCTCACTTGTGCTTGAATGTTGTTTCATATTATCCAATCTGACTGTAGTTTTCTGTGTTTATGATTAGGTCTTGTTATTATACTGCTGAAGATTGATATGCAGTAATATTGCTGATATTATTTTTATCTGGATATTTTCTGGTATTTTGTCGGATAATCTAAAGTCTATTGCATGAATTTATCTGTTTATGTGTGAAATATATTTGAGAGAATTTGGGGCAAAAATATCAATTGGAGGTATTTCAGTGGTATTAGAGCAGTTTTTCTTGCCAGCCTGTGGAGTTATAGAGGAAAAAGATCATAACAGTCTGATTATTGCTGGTTATTTGATATTGGTCTGTGTTTATTTGATTTGGAGAAATAAGATTGAAGCTTATGATTGCGTTTGGCATATTATTAGGGTGACCATCTGCTGAAGGTAATATTAAAGTTAGAAACAATATTGTTTTTGCTGTGAGTATACCTGGACGGTAAAGCTGCCGCGACAATTAAATATTAATTTAGTGTCGATTGAAATTTTTGGGTGCCAACTTTATAACTTTGAAAGTGAAAGATATTTCTAAAAGGATTCCCTTTGCTGGAAATAATTTATTTATGGTGGGTACAGAATCATTAGTGGGACTGAGATTTTTATAATCTTTGATAAACATTATTGAATGATTAACTGTGGGCATTTTTTTTATTTTCTCACGAGGAGCAAATATTTTGAGCAGTTTATCGTCAGGCTTCATTAAGGTTGGTCGACTTGCAATCTCCATGATTATTATTTGGGCTAAATTTTTTGGTAAATAAATGAACTTTCTTACATGAAGGAAATTCCTGTACTCATGTTGGGGAATACATTTTGTGTAAAATTTTTATTGGCTTGTATTGATTCTTTTATCAAGCCAAACTCTTGAGGAGCCGCAACTAGTGCAAAGAATTAATATGGTTGGAGATTAAATATTATCGAGGCTGAAATCAATATTTCGATGCTAAACTATAGTCATTGGTATTCAGTGAAAATTTTCATCGACTCAACAAAGTCTGAGTATGAAGTATTATTTTGCCATGGGAAAGATCCTTTATACCTACATCAAACTGTAGTCCAGTAGAAAATATTTGGATTTGAGCCCCCTATTGGCAGAGCTCCTTGCAGAGTTTTATCAGACTTCAACTAGAGGTATTGTGGTATCAGCCAATGATAGTTTGAGTATATATTCAATGTAGAGGCACCAATAATAAGGAAGATCGGCCTGAATATGTGGAAATCTGTCTAACTTAATTTTCACCTTAACTAATGATGACAATCTCACTCATATGCATTAATCTTGCCATTAAATTTGCTTATACATCTTTGACAACGATCTTTCTTATGCACCTTGACACCAATGACAATGATGTCAAGAATTTCATCCATACTCTTTTGAGATCAATGACACCATTTTCTTCTCACTGTTGAGATCAATGACGACATTCGCCACATCTTTGATGCCAAACTTGTGATTTTTTATTGGTATTTTGTTGCAGCAATTGTAAGATATTTTGAGTGATAACAGGTGGGTTTCTTTGTTCACTTTGAATGGTTAAAGAATGTTCTTCCATGTGAATTTGTTTCATTCCTAGAATTGGATTTAAATGAAATTAGAGCTAGATTGATGGATTTTGTGTACAATTCTAGTATGCCTAGCTTGAATGTGTTTACCCTTTATTTTAAACCTTGACTTTTTCTACTTTTGGAAATTGATCATGCTTTACATTAAATACATCCTCTGTTTTGGCTCATGGTTCACTTTAAAACTCTAGACATCTTCTGTGCGTTGTTGAAATCAATTCCGAATTCAAGTACAAATCACTTTAATCGTAGTGCATAATATAGAGTCTAGAGAATTCTTTTCAGAATTTTTTCCAGTGGTTCCTAAGAAAAAATTCAGCACTTAAATCTAAAAGGCATTTGTAGTATTTCATTTCTCTCTTTCTAATGGTGCAATATTTACCTCCTTGGGTTCAATGCTTTGTTATTGTTAACAGACTATGTCCTTGCTTTCTTGAACGTAGGAACTTTGATATTTATTGTTGCCTTCATTGCGTCTTATTTTTGTACTAACAGCCTTGAGTCTAAAGTATGATAATTATAGAACCAAGTAAAAACTGACATGAGGATGTTGAAAATATGTTTTACATAAATATTATAGCTTGTTTTCTTATATATAATCCACTAAATCTTGCTGCAATTTTTTCTTTTCTTTTCCAGATTGCACCTATATATCTAGCATCTTGTCCAAGGCAAGGCCTGGGTTTCCTAGAGATTTTACTATTGAGGCAACCTGTTGCCAGAGACAATCAACTAGCCCTAAAGGCAAGGACAGTGGTGAAAGTGAATAGGCATAGATATATCTTTATATGCTAATAACAAAGGTCATGGTTGGGTTGGTCAAGCTTGAAGATCCATTAAATTAATTCATTAATGATATCTAATTTGAACAGGTCCTTGAAATATGCCGCCTATATGAGGTTGACGCTGTTGGCAAAAACATCTTTACGGTAATCATTATTTCATTTCTTGTAGTCATCCTATTTCATGTCTTACAAAAGAATCCTTATTTTTAAGTCAAATGTTGAAATTCTTCTTCTAGTACTTTATATTTGCTCTTAGTTTTATGTGTTGGAGTGACTGCTTATGTCTATGGATATCTAGAACATTGTTGTAGATGGAAAAAAGGACCAAAAGGTTGGTTGTATTTTGTGGCTTCATGTCTTTCTAATCTTGCTTTTGGGAATTGTAAAATATGGCTATATATAGGAAACAACAATGTTAGTTTGGGTGAAGTCTATCTAGAAGAAATATTTAACTAATGATTATGATGTTTTAGCACATCAAAAATAGTAGTGGCTGAATTTTTTTGGATGATGTCCAATGCTTGTTGATCATGCAATAATGGTGCATATCACTGTTTAAAGCCTGCCCAAGAAGCATTTCCTTTCAAGGAACAAGGAACAAGGAACAAGATACAATTGCTGCCTTCTTAGTGATGAGTGTCGCGCATGCCTTTGCCCAAGCCCCTTGTTGGGTGGCCAAACTTGCTTCTGCTGAGGCTACTCTAGTAGCAGTCTCCTCCCGAGCCTGTACTGTTGATACTTGATCTGCCTTACTCCTGCGTATAGCATAGTACACCTCCCGATATACTTGTACTATCCCTCACATGAGCTGCTCAACTCTGCTCTATACCACAGGTTTGTGGGTATTCCACTCCTCTCACATCTCTGGGGTCTCTACGCTTGGCCATCCTCTCGCCTCGAAACATACAGAGAATGCCATTGGACAACCAACTCGTAAATGCCAAGACTTGCTCTAACTCTTGTACTACTGACTCCAAGGTATGTTGTGCCGAGAGTATTATTCGTCTACCTCAAGTCAGTGCATTTGCTATATATGTCTCCATGTCCTCTACAGCTGTCAGAGTGTCAAATGGTGTGGTGAATTCTGTGGGCATTGCTGTCTCTACGGCTTCCAACATCCTCTCAGCCGTGCTCCTTGTCGGTGGTGGGGGTGGTGGTAGCTCCATAGTAGGATGATGACTCACTGCTGGGGCTGGAAGATCTGCCACCTCAGGTACCTCTCTCATGGGTGAGATAGTGACAAATGTCGGTACTACGGGTATGATGCTGAAATTGCTACCCAAATACCCACTCAGCTCCTGCTCACTTAAATTCTCGGTTGCGGCCTTTTCACTAGTGGCTCATAACGCATCATCTATGGTGACTACTGCGTTAGATCCTACTACATCCAGTCTCACTTGTGGTGGTCCCGAGCTCTTAGGAATCTCCTGTGTAGGTACCTCCATCACTTCCTCCTCTGTCTCATCGGGTATAACTATGTATGTCTCTGCCCCTAATTTTGGTAGGGCTACGACTCTATCTGGCAAATCCTCTCGATCAGCTGAAGGCTTGGCACTTGCTGAAGTTGCTAATGTTGCTGGCTGACCTGATGTTTGTGTTGTTGGCCGCGCTATTGGTCTAGTTGCTACGTGACTGGAGTCATAACCACAGGCTATCTAAACTGTCCAAACCCAGGAATGTGAACGCCTGCAGGTTCCAAGTGGGATAGAGAGGTAGTTGTGAGGGACCTCGGAAATAGTAGTGGCGATGCTATGATAACCTCAATGCCCTCATCATCATCCTCGTCCTCCACTTCCTCCTCCGAGTCGTCAGTGTCCTCGGAGGATTGTGCTGCCTTCCACTATTAGTGTTCTCGTGTGTCGTCGGTAGAAATTGTGTATCGGCCGACGGGTCCCTTCGGAAAGGAAATTGTGTTTTGGCCGACGGGTTCCTTCGGGAAGTTCTTGTTATGTAGCCGACGGTGAACAGTTTGTAACGGGTATAATGTACTTAGCCGACGGATACCTTCGGGAAGGTTCGTCGGAAAGTATTTATAACCCCTTCGGGAAGCATTGTAACCAGCTGATCATTATCATATCATATGAGAAAAGCATAATGTACTGTTGGCATATGCGATAATAATAAGAGTTCTGCTGGTTGCTGTTCATGTTCGTATTCTTTGCTTGTGTGCGCTGCTTAATTAATCCATACGGTAAACATTTGGCGCCGTTGCCCGATGGATCTGGCACGCAGGCAGGCGGAGATGAATTAAATGCCGAATCAGTTGAACAAAGACAAGAGTAAGCTAAAGGAAAAAGATGACATACGCGTTGCGCAGGAAAATTTAATTTTGGCTCAGCAGATAGAGCGTCGAAGGAGGTTTCAGAAGATTTCCGACGGAACCAAGAGTGCAGAAGGATTGTTGAAAGAGACTCGACAACGGCTTGATTTGGTGGAAGAAGTGAGGGAGGAGTTTCTGAACCTGCATACGCCACGGGAAGAGAATCCTGACGGAAGCAAATCGACTCGCACGGCTCGGAGTGCAGAAGGAGCACGAGCGTGGAGTGACCTCTTCGTCCGAGATATACTTCCGGAACGGACAGCTACGATTGACAAACCCTCTTCTTCACCAACCAGCGCGGAAGCAGAAAACAGCGCGGGTGTTGAAAACAGCGCGGAAGCAGACAACAGCGCGGGTGTTGAAAACAGCGCGGAAGCAGAAAACAGCGCGGACGCAGAAAACAGCGCGGGTGTGCAACACAGCGCGGGTGTACAGATCAGCGCGGGTGTCCAGAACAGCGCGGGTGTTCAAGACAGCGCGGGTGCTCAAAACAGCGCGGGAGTGCAAAACAGCGCAGGTACACAACAAAACCCTCGACATACAGTAATAATGGCAGGTCCGAAGGAAAAATTGCCTAAATTTGATGGTGATGAAGCAGCTGATCCCATTCGGCATTGTAAAACATGTGAAACGATCTGGAGGGCGAATGGCATAACAGATACAAACGAATGGATCCGACAATTTCCCGCAACCCTACGAGGTGTTGCCATTGATTGGTTTACTGATGCCGATCCACAGAAATTGAATAGTTGGGATAACATTAAGAAGGAGTTCATCGCAGAATTTCAACTTTTGCGGGATGACAACGAAATTGTCGCAGAGATATTCAATACCAAGCAAAAGAAGAATGAAACTGTACGGGTCTTTGCCAGGAGGTTGAAGGACTTAATCAGTAAGATGGAGAATAAACCAGCTGACGGGTTACAAAAACGATGGTTCATTGAAGGCCTTCACCCGAAGCTGCGGAAGAAGATGAAGATCGTGCCGCCATCCACATACAATGAAGCATACAACCGGGCAATGAACCTCGAAAGTGACCAGAAGACAAAGAAGAAGAAGAAGACCAGCTCGTCCGATTCAGATGACAATGCATCCTCCGGAAATGATAGCAGCGATGACGACGGAAGCAACAAGAAGGTTCGTGCCCTTCAGAAAGACATGCTTCGGATGATGAAGGAATTCAAGAACATGAACAAGGACCCTAAGGGTAATGACCTATGGTGCACGGAATGTAAGAAAGAAGGCCATACGAAGGGGTCCTGCCCGAAAGAGCAATTTTGCGAGATTTGCCAAATTATGGGACACTCAATAAAGGAATGCCCTTTCAATTTGAAAACAAGAACACCACAGCAAGTGTTCCTGACACAGGAGGCCTCTTCGTCCGGAGGGAATGGGAACACCGGTACGGAAGGTGCCACATCAGGCGGATATAGAAACAACCGGCGCGGTCCAAACAACAACAGCACTAACAACAATGGTGGCAACAACAACAATGGAGGAAGGAGTCGCATTCAGTACGATGCAAATGGTCGGCCAATTGTTCAATGCCGTGCATGCAATCTGTGGGGTCACTTCGCCCGGGAGTGCACAACAACAAATACACCGAAGTTGCTATGCCGCTGGTGTGGACCTGGTGATCATGATGATACCAAGTGCCCAAAGTTTGGAGTAAATCTGATTACTGTAGGAACAGACGAGGAAGAAGTTCTGGCCATCACTCGGAAGCAAGCGAAGCTTTATCCTGACCCAGTAGAAGAAAAGAGGAGACTGGAGGAAGCAAGGGCAGAAATCCAGAAAGCAACACAGGCAGAAACGACACACCTGAAGGACACGCCGAGTACTTCCGTACGGAACTGCGCAGAACAAAACATTGTCCGGCAAATTTTGCAAGCCGAGATACCTGTCAGGATAAGTGATCTGTTGCAAACTATGCCTCAGCTCCGATCGACACTCACAAACATTGTTCCCGCTGCTCAACTACCAGGAGAACATGGAAGGAAGCAAGAAAGTGGAGCAAGTACAGTACACAAAAAGGAGAAGGAAAGTGGCGCAAGTGCAGAAGATCCAATGTTGTTAGCCCTCTCATCCGGACGCCATCCAGCAGTCGTCGAAATGGGAATTCTTGGGACTGTATTGACGGAAACAATTGTGGACGGAGGGTCCGGTGTCAATGTGTTGCCTGAAGACACTTGGAAAAAGTTGGGACAGCCGACATTATGGCCGCCTACATTCCACCTGCTAACGGCCGATCAACATGGAATCAAGCCATTGGGAGTCCTGACAGCACAACCAGTGACGATTGGAACGCAACCGTTCTTGTTGGACTTTGTCGTGATCCCACTGAAGCGGAGAGGATATGATGCCATTCTGGGCCGGGGGTGGCTGATACAAGCCAAGGCAAAGCACGATTGGAAGAAAAATACTTTATCACTCGAAAGCAAAGGCCGAAAGTATGTCATCGATCTACACACTCAGATGGTTGGAGAAGAAGCTCTATCGTTAGATTCCGAAGGAGAAGATGATGAGAGGAGGCAGAGTATGGAACCCGATCAGGAGGGAGTCCTACGATTGGAAGGAGATGATGATCTGGATTCAGTAAATGGTCTTTACCACTGGCAGATAGAGGATTATGAGCTCTTTCCAAGTTGTAATATGCTAAGGATCGACGAAGGTAAGAAAGGAGGAAATGAATGTCCGAAGGAACACAGAGAAGCCGACGAAGGAAATAATGAGTGTCTGAAGGAACATGGAGAAGCCGAAGGAAGAAATGAGTGTCTGAAGGAACATGGAGAAGCCGAAGGAAGAAATGAGTGTCTGAAGGAACATGGAGAAGCCGAAGGAAGAAATGAATGTTCGAAGCAACATAAAGAAGCCGAAGAAGAAAACGCGGATATGACTAAAGCTGAAGGACAGAACATACAGTACGAACCGAAAAGAAGGAAAGATTCTACTGTACGATTGCGCAGGAAGAAAGTATTATGTCAAACCACAAATATAACAAAAAGGTACTGGCAGCAAGGAAGGCACACGATACGGTCTGCACAGGAAACAAAGCGAAAGGGTCTAATAAAAGTTGCAGCAGTACGGAGTGAAAGTGTTATTGACGGACAGAAGGGGCAGTTGACGAAGTCCATGGTACGGGGCTTCGGGAACAAACTGGGCGATATGGAGATGACACAGAACAAGCGTAGCAGGTTTTCACTCGGACAGTGGGTATTGTACGACGATCGGAATGAGATCAAACCAGGCAAGTTCAAAATTAAATGGGTCGGGCCGTACCAGATGAGGGAAGTAAGCAATAACAGAGCAATAAAACAGTGGATGCTAGACCGAAAGGAAGTATTCGATGTAGTGAAGAGGTCGAAGTTGAATGTCTGCAATGAAAGAAGTAACGCACCCCCATGGACGAATAACTGAGAGAAGACTGTAAGTACTGTATATATGTAAATATTGTAGATAATTGTTCCAGAAGTGAGATGTTCAAAAAAAAAAAAAAAAAAAAAAAAAGAGAGAAGTGAAGTAAAGCACCGTACGATTTCTGGAAAGCACCGTACGGATTTTGAAGTGCCGTACGGTTTTTCAGAAGTGAAGTACGGATTTTGAAACTAAAGTGCAGATTTTGAAGACCACCGTACAGTTTTCCATCAGCAATGTACGGATTTCATGTCACCGCACGGATTTCCATAAGCAAGGTACGGATTTTATGTTGCCGTACGGTTTTCCATTGGCGAGACAATCCAAATTGCAGTAGAATTTTTTAAGAATGTACGGATTTCATGTTGTAGTACGGTTTTTAAAAGCCACCGTACGGATTTCATCACCACCGTACGGATTTTATTGCAATGGTATGGATTTCATAGTGAGGGCCATTGTACGGTTTCCACAAGCACCGTACGGATTTTACAGGAAAAAATTTGTCGTACGGTTCTCAATGTTTGAAGAATGGTGTACGGCTTTTCAAATAAATTAATTGTACGAGCTCTCAAGAGGCTGCTGTATGGATTTTTAGAGGAAGATACTGTACGGCTTGTTATAAGCTTGTGTTTTGTACGGATTTTAAAGCACATATATTAAGCATACGGATTTTAGAGCTTTTTTGTACGGATTTTTAAAGAAAAGCAGCGTACGGAAATTGCAGCTAGGAATGCGAGGTGATTGTACGGATTTTCCAAGCATATCATGTGTAGGGATTTGGATTGCAAGATTACAAATTTTGTAGAAGTGGGGTTTTTGCGTACGGATTTCATCACAGAAGGGTGACAGGAGGTTTTGTATTAAAAAAAAAAAAAAACGTCGACAAATCGAGAATGCTTAGAATGAGTATCAGATGATACCATAGGGAAGAGGAAGAATCAGCGATTGCCAGAAAGAGTGTAGAATCGGCAGAAAATGACAGAAATGGTGTGTTCCGTGCAGTTTTATGTGGGTTTCACAGTGCTAAATTGGTCTTGGCGGTGAGGGCGCTGCCCCTCGACCCCGCCGGGGGCGTTGCCCCCTGGACCCCCAGTCGTTGCGGATATCAGTCGTGGGAGTCTGACCAGTGAGAAGATTTGGAGCTGCGGCAGGCATGGAGTGTCTGTGTATCAGAGGCACTGAGAGTAGGTGTTGGCCATGAGGCTGTCTTGGTGGATGTGTAGAGAGCTCGGGAGGAGCTGATCATCCAGTTGGAGGCAGTGCAGCGACACTTGGTTCAGTGTACTTGGCATTGGAAGGCAGAAAGCGGCACAGGTGGCTATCAGGGTCAGATGTCAGATTGGCTAAAGTGACAGTGTTGGGTCAGTCATTATATTTTGGTTGTTGATTTGTCTCAGAGATTTTGTAATAGTCGTCGGGAGACGACTTTTCTTTTTTGGGGGGAATGATGTCGTCGGTAGAAATTGTGTATCGGCCGACGGGTCCCTTCGGAAAGGAAATTGTGTTTTGGCCGACGGGTTCCTTCGGGAAAGTTCTTGTTATGTAGCCGACGGTGAACAGTTTGTAACGGGTATAATGTACTTAGCCGACGGATACCTTCGGGAAGGTTCGTCGGAAAGTATTTATAACCCCTTCGGGAAGCATTGTAATCAGCTGATCATTATCATATCATATGAGAAAAGCATAATGTACTGTTGGCATATGCGATAATAATAAGAGTTCTGCTGGTTGCTGTTCATGTTCGTATTCTTTGCTTGTGTGCGCTGCTTAATTAATCCATACGGTAAACATCGTGCTCCGAGCTCTTGACCTCCTGTCACGGCTTCTTTTGTTTGATGGCCTTCTGCCCTCCTGGAGTATTAAGATGTTTCCACTGCATGATCAGAGGCTCTCTTGATTCTGTTGGAGCTGGCTTGATCTCTAACCTAACATTGTATATGATTCGTGCAGTAGCATTGAGAAATAGTCTGATGGCATAGTGTGGCATATAAAATGTTTTGTGTTGCAGCATCATGAACTCATGCATACAGTTAGCCAATAAGGATGCTTAATCATATACTTTGCCATTCATGATGCCGTTCATCATGGTCACCTACAGAAATGAGATGTTTGATGCCCTACTCGAACCTATGAGTCTACTCTTTACTAAGTTCATCATAGAATGCCAATGTCCTTCCTGCACTTCGGATTTCTTCAATCCCCTTCCCTTCAAAGAATCCATTAAGGCTTTGCTTTCTGCCTTAGGCCGTTTCTCATATGCTAATTCTACCAGTTGCTGCTTGACTCCCCGATCCAGTTTCTTTGGCTTACTATTAGTTTTTTTCCCTCCTTGCACGTGACCTGGTATGTCGAATACCCTAATGAAGTGTGTGGCTCTAAATGATATTATGAGAGTCTGCCCTATGTATGGAAATGATCTTGTTCGTGAGAATCGGTCGTAGGTTTCTAGCAGGGTGCATAGAAAACCCTTGGAGTCACGAATGCAGAATATTGGCACCCGTAGCGCCCATTCCACCGCTGCCCTTCGTATGCTTTCCTTCGGAAAGTGGTCATTCAGGGACTCCTGTCACCATTTTCGACACTCTAACCTATTGAAACCCTTGAATGTCACATTCTGAGGTGTGAGGTGTGTAGTTGCAGTAGGTATGCCCTTGCCTTCTTTTTGCCTATGGGATCTCCCCTATTCCAATCCCTTAACTTGTCAAACCTTGCATCCAAATCAAGACGCCCATGGAACTCTCTTCTCTAGTCAACAGAAGCTATACAGTCACCATCGCCTACCTTTCTTCTCCCCATCTCCTTACTAATATCATTCCCAACCCTACAACGATTGTTCTTTCCATACAAGCCAAGGCAATTGCTAGAATCCCATCTCTTCTCAACCATTCCTTCCTTGTCAAATTTCAGATTTAGTTTTCTCAACTTCAATCTAACACTTCTGACCAGCTTCTTGGGCACGCTCAAATCTTCCTTGTTGACATGACAACTCCCCCTTCTCAAGATTGCTTGTTCTCAACCAATCGTAGCGTAGGGTTTTGTAAAATGTGTTCGCTCTACTCCTTGATGGACCTACTCTTCAACTGCTTTTCCCTCATTCTAATTACCTCTGTAGGATTAGCTCCAACTTTCCTTCTTCATCTAGCAGGGGTAACCCTGGTGAACTCATGATCTGTTTCCAGAGAGCCTTCTTGATGCATAAGATGTGAAATACATTATATTTCCTACTGCCTTTTGGAAGCTCTAGCTTATAGGCAACTTCCCTGACTTTTCTCACCACCTAGTAGGGTTCATAAAACCTCAGCTTGAGTTTTTTAGTGCCAATCGTCTTTAATGTACTCTGTCTGTATGGTTGAAGATGTAAGAACATCATGTCTCCAACCTCAAAAGATCGCTCAGTGTTCGATGATAATCAACATAGATCTTTTGCTGATTCTGGGCCTACAACATATTCTCCTTAAGGGCTTTGAGGATATCCTACTGCTCTTCCAACCAAACATTAGCCAAAGGTGCTTGACTATCAGTCAAAACCAAATATGTGAGAGACAACGTATCATATCCATAAAGTGCCCTGAAAGGAGACATGTCAATCAACATATGATAAGTCAAGTTGTAAGAGTATTCACCCAAGTAAAGCCACTTGAGCCAAGCTCTCTATTGCCTCGAAACTTAGTTGCAAAGATACCCTTCTACCCATTTATTCACTATCTTCGTTTGCCCATCTGTCTTAGGATGGTAACTGGTACTAGGGGTTTAACTGCATCCTTGCTAATCGGAAAAGTTCTTGCCAAAATGTGCTAAGAAACTTGCTACCACTGTTAGTAATGATGGCCTTAAGGAAACCATGCAATTTGAAGACCTCTCTAAAAAATAATGTTGCTTGCTGAGAGTCTATCTTGTCAACTTCCACTACAAGGAAATGAGCATACTTTGTCAACTTGTCCACTACCACAAATATGCCATCCTTACCCTTTACCTTCAAAAGTCTTGTAATGAAATCCATGGATACACTCTCCCATTTGTGCTTAGGAACTGGTAAGGGCTGTAATAAACCAGCCCTACATACATGTTCGGACTTGTTCTGCTGACAAGTCATACGTGTCCTAACATGTTGAAGGACATCACAATTAAGGCCTTTCCTGGAGAATCACATTCTAATCTGCCTGTTTGTCTTGAAGTACTCAGGATGACCCACTAATGGGCTATCACGAATGACATGCATAATTTTCCCATTGAGTTTGGATTTAAGACCAAGTATATTATGTTTTTATAATAGATAACATCATCTATCACCCTCTATCTGTCATCCTAAACTTGCCCATTGATCCTCACATGCAAATGTGTTCTAGGAATCTTCAACGTACAACTAAGACTTCCAATCAGCTGAAATTTCCGACATAGCACCACAAGTAGCATTGACTGGTCTCTTGTAAAGTCCATCTAGTACCACGTTCTTCCTCTTGGTGTACTCAATGTAAAAATCTTAAGCTTGAATCTTGCTGGTCCACTTTTGCTGCCTTTCATATAACTCTTGAGCCAAGAAAAAATGCAAGCTGTTATGATCAGTCCTCACTACAAAACATCCTCCCACCAAGTACTATCTAAATTTAGCTAGAGCGTATTGGAAGGTTTACATCCCTTTGTCATAGGTGGAATACAACTTTTCATGATCCTTCAATTTCCTTCTCTTGTAAGCAACAGGGTGCCTATATTGCTTAAGTATCACCCCTATCCCATCACTTGAGGCGTCACATTCCAATATAAATGGCCTAGTGAAATCTTGTAGTGCTAGTGTTGGGTACATACTCATCACTTGCTTGACCTTATCAAATATCATTTTCTAGATCTATAGACCATCTTATACTACCGGCTTTTGTGAGATCAGTTAGTGGTGTCGTAAGCTGAGAAAACTCCTTTACAAAGCACTGCTAGTAGGAACATAATCCACGGAATCCCCTCAAATCTGATACACCTTTCGCTGGTGGCCAATCTAGTATAGCCTCTATCTTTTATTGGTGAACCTTACTGCCATTAGCTTCAATAACATGGCCAAGGTACAAGATCTCTGTCAAGCCAAACTTGCATTTGGACTCTTTAGCAAACAATGAATATTTCTCAGAACTTCATCCAAATGCTGTAAATGTTCCTCCCACGTCTTGCTAAAAATAATAATATCATCAAAAAATACCAGCACAAACATGCACAACTAATTAGATATGTGGTTCATCCATGACTGAAATTAAATGTCCCTCCAAAGGAACGATTACTATCTCTTTAAAGAATGCAAATATATTAATTAATTAATTTTATAATAAAAATTAATTAATTATATTAGAAAAGCCTAAATAAAATTATGTATCCTTAATTTCAAAGGTAGTTTTGAATATTTTCTATATGGACACGGGAATGTTACCAAATTCCTTCTTTATAAATTGGCTCTGGGTGTATGGAAAAAGGCAGAGATTAATTATGACTGAACATATTGAGGCATTGAGTAGTAAAATGTTTCTTTGTATCCTTTCGTCAACTCATTGTTGACCTAGTGGAACAATCAAAATTATAGAGACACCAGGGATGACTTGGAAATACTGTCTTCCCGTGTTTCTGGAGAGTGTTTTCACAAAGTCTTCATCAGGAAGTGGAGCATCGATAGTCTGGATCAAGTAAACCATTGTGCCTAACAAAGAGATAGATTCTGTTAGTATTAACAAAGTGCTGAGGAGTAAAAACGAACACGGCAAGGAATTATAATTAAGAGTTGGTTGAGAGACAATGATACCCTAGTTCAATGTGTACCAAAAACCGATGTCTTGCTCAGGATCAGTGGTGGAGATTAAATGATATCCTAGTTTGGTGCAAATCAAAACTCTATCATTTGCGTGGATTGATGTAACAATAATCCAGGTGCATTGTTATCAAATGTTTATGTTTGTTCAGTAAAGATTTGGTAATACTTTCTATTTTGGCTGCATGATTGAATAAATTGCATTCGAATGTACTAAATTCATTATAAAAGTCAATAATTCTTGCCAATTATTATTGAATAAGTTATGTGGAAATGAATTAGACCTCAGATAAGGTGTTCAAAATTTGGTATGCTTAATTACATGTGTATAAAATTACTTAGAATTTGCATTCAGAAATACATTCCGAGTCTGAGAACACACAATGGTATCAAAGCTTTCAGTCTTGCCAGCCTATGGGTACAAACATACATATGCCAAAAGGAAATTATAGCTTCCAAAATATTAGAGTTAGACAAAATAGATTGGTAGAATCATCTAATTCCTCTATACAAGTTGATATTGAAGATAGTCATATTGAGTCAGATGAGGAAATAATATTTGAAAACAATATGGGAGATGCAGATAACACTAGGGATCTCGTAACTGCATTACTTAAGAGCCAACAAGAGATGCAAAATAATGTAAACCATATGGCAAATTTGATGGCCCAATTCATGAACAATAATAGGAATCAGAATTAGAATATGTAAGGCAAATAGGTAATAAGGAGAACCAATCAATAAATGAACAACCCGAAAGTTCAACTTCAGCAAGACCCTTCATGCCAACCTTCACTCCTAGAAATTTGCAACCTAAAAGAGAACCTACCATTAGGGAACTCCAAGAAGAGATATACTACGATTGGATACAAGCAAGTGATGAATTCAAAGCATCAATGACTTTTAGAGAATATTTATATATTAGGATGAAACATAAAAATAAGGGACAAAGGGGTTGTAATAATGAATTACAAAGAAAGATTGGTAAAATGTCCATCCCTTAGTTTGATGGGTTAGGTAAAACCATTGCCAGAGCCTGGGTACAAAAACTTGACACATATTTACAATTGAATCCAATAATGGAGGACGAAGCTATCAAATGTGCAACACTACATTTAGAGGGAATCGTCCATGAATGGTGGCATCATGGACAACTTATATTGGGTCATAATCAGATTAACACTTATGCCGTTTTCATAGAGAGGCTTATTGAGAGGTTTGATTCTAAGGATACTGAACTCCATTTCAAAGGTTTGACTCTACTTAGACAAACAGGCACGGTGGAACAATATATTTCTGAATTTGAAAAATTAGCAGTATTAGTAACAAAAATCACTGAGAGATAGAAAACAGTAATATTTATAGATGAATTATATGATACTATCAAAGGGTGGGTTATGTCTATAAATCCTCCTTCCTTGCAGTCAGCGATAAAAATGTCTTGAGAGCTAGAACCTATAATCTTCCGAAGGCAAATTTGGCTTGAAGGAATCTTGTCCTGAAGGGAATCTCTGTTCGGAGGCAATCTCAATCGGAAGGGAGACCTCAGTTCGAAGGGAATCTTGATCCAAAGGGGAAATTGATCCGAAGGGGAACTCAGTCTGAAGGGTATCTCGACTTGAAGGGGATCTTGATTTGAAGGGAAACTCGATCCAAAGGGGATCTTGATTCGAAGGCAGTTGCTCTGATACCACTGTAATGTTCCAAGCTTGCAGCAGGGCATCCGTTCAACGAACAACCAGGGAATCCGTTCGATGCTGCAAAAGGTTGTACGGTGAGACCAAGAATAGGTCGTATGGTGGAGGGAAACAACCGTGTGGCTAGGTTAAGTTGGCCATACGGTGGAGGGAAACGACTGCATGTTTGGGTTAAGCTAGCAGTATGGTAGGTCCAGATGGCCATACGATATACAAAAGCTGGGTCATATGGTATGCATAAGAGGTGATGAAGATAACCGTACGATGATTGACTTGAAGCCATACGGTTGGTGAGGTGGTGTACGAAAATAAGTTGTGCAATGTGGTAATTGTGGAATGACTATACAGTCATGGACGAAGTAGAAAATGGTATCAAAGACGGACCAATTACCCACTTGCCAATGCACAGAACAAACTCATAAATTAATGTAGTCCAAACATTGATATATTCCAGAAATTACATGACTTGTAAACAACAATGATGCTCCGATTTGCCAGATCCGAGCCAAGTAATACAAAAACGGAATAGGGTGAGGGTTGAATCCCATCGAAATCGGAATAGCCAAGTTAGGGAAGATCTTTCACTTTGAAAATGGTGAACAATCTAGAACTCCAACAGGAATTCACAAAACAAAGAAATAATCCAAATCGCATGACAGCTACTACCTACAAGCCATGCTTAAATACCCTTCGGAGGAACTATCGAGGGTTTACAAAGATAGCCAATGGTAGCACCTATTGAAACAATTAAAATAAAAATGGGTCCAAGATATACTAAATCAATTTGAACCACAAATACAAATATTATTTACTGGGGCCCAATATTAATTAATTAAAGTAACTAATTAAAGGTCCTTTTATTATATTATTTAAATTCTGGGACCAATTAATTAATTAATTAAATTTAATTGTTACATGAAAATTTGGGGACATGATAGAAACCCCTTCTAAATGAAAAATATTTAACAAAGGGCCACTCTCTAAGCCAGATTTTGATAAAAAACCTTTTCCAAACAACACCACCTAGAAACAAATTAGAAAAGGAAGAGTGTGATGAACTCAAAAAAAATAATTTGTGTTTTAATTGTAAAGAAGCATGAGCACCAGGTCATAGGTGTTTGGCAAAAGGGAAAATTCACTACATTGAAGTAGTATCAGCTAGTGAAGATGAGGAAAATATAGATTCAAATCAGGAACAAGATCCTAAAACTATAGGACAATTTCAAGAAGATCCACCAGGGAAGGGAGAGATAGCGACAATGACAGGAACCCGCATTTTAATATCTTCAGAGTAAGAGGGGTTTTTATAGGGGCAATGAGTCATTGTTATGATAGTGTTAGTACTCGATATGGACACGACTTTAAAACTTCAAATGCAGAGTTTTGAACCACTTCGAACTAAAGTTCGAAGTAGTTCAAAGTGCTTCAAAACAGTTTAATGTGCCCATGCAGGTTCAACACAAGAAAAAATTTAGAATGGTCCTGAGGTTTCAGAGTATAATGATTCCAATGCTCAAAGCTCAACACCACAAAAGTAGCTCCTAGTTGGAAGGTATGAGGTTCGAAGTCACAGGTTTGAGTTCATGTTTCAGGGTTTATTAAGCCAGTCATCATCCATGATGTTGAAGCTAGGATTTGAAGATTAAAGGTTGAAGATATGAATCAGTTTGAGAATAAAGGTTCAACAAGTTCAGAGTTTAAACATGCAGGTTCAAGAATTCATTCAGACCCCAAGTTCATAGTACAAATGGAAGAAGCTCAAGGAATATCATTAGTTTTGTGGTGTGTCATCGGTTTTCAATATCCTGCCTCTATGTCAGTGTGCATTTTAGAGTTTCAATGCAGAATGTATCGAGCTCTGAGGATGAGATGGAAAGATGTCGAAGTTTCAGAGTGCATTTGATTCACAATCTCCAAATGTGGGAATGAGATGATTTAGATCGAACAGGTTTGTGAGTTGTGATATGGGACAAAATCTTAAAGATAAATACTTCAATTGCATAAAAAGATGCTCATTTGATAATTGGGATGGTTCTAGTCCGTGGTTCATCAAGTTGAAAATCACCTCTCTTAGATTCCAACCCAATAACATTGGCTCCATCTGGTTCAATTGATGCAATTGATTCACACAAAATACTGCGATACTCATTTGATCTCAAAGTTCAAGATAATAAGCAAGTTGGTAGAAATTTATATTCAAAAGATTCCCATTGGCATGTGTTGATAGTTGCAGATACTCTGAGTTATCAAGTAGAAGGGATGAATATTATGTAGAAAACTTTGCCAATTTTGAATGAGTAATATGTAATGGGTTAAGGCTTTACTTAGCGGCAGTCCACGTGTATAAGTTATAGAGAGGCATCTTCACTTCCTTTAATTGGGCTCACCCTTCTTAAAAGAAGATTCAACCTGTGGATTGGACTCTAGAAAGGGCCAAATTTAAACATGCGAGTGGCATTCTGTAACACCAAGCCCGATGTTCTTAAAGAATCCTAGAAGGCCGTGACATCCAAATGAAAGGCGAGCTTACTGTGAATTCCCATAAAAAAAATCGAGCTCGAATAAGGCACCCGTATATTTGTGCGAATATGAATCATGGTATTCTCCAAAATACCCAAACCTAGGTGTATGAATATGGTCTTAACCCAATAAGCATCTAACCATTAAATGTGGTGGAGCACGTGAAATAGATCTCTAAGTCAAGTTACAGAAATGCCAAGAATTGATGAAATAAATCATCCGCTGATAGCATGCTGTGGGAAGGAGCATCCGCACTCATGACAGTCGAACCGTTTAATGGAATAATAAAAACTCGAAAGCCAAGTCCTCTCGTCATGAGATAAGTGTTAGAACTCGCGGGCATTGAATTGCACATAATGCATTCTTTCGTGCAAGGATTCCCTCACAATGCCGATGTTTGTTGATAAAAAGACGTGTTTCATGTGGCACCCACGGCATACAGCTGTGATACATATGGAGCTCAAGGTTACAGAGAAATATAGTGGACATCTTCTGTATGTAATAAAGAGACCAGGATTGAATTTTAACGATCCTCCTTCGATAAAGAAGCCAACAATATATATGGACTGTTTGACATAATGCTTGACCTGATGTAGGCAAATTGTAAAACACATCGCCATTCATAGGCATCAGAACATGGAATGCATTTGAGGTGGCATGGGTTGTAAATCATCTTCACACTGTCATTGTAGTTATAGGCCTAATCTCACAATGTTAAATGATGATTGATTGGGAGCTTTATTATGCCATTGACCCGAGATGCAATTCTAAAATCCCATAGGAAAGTGAAACAGGAAAGAGAGATGGAGAAATCATTAATTGACATCTGTCAATTAACTCCTATACACTTGCCCAGATCAGATGCAGTCACATAAAAGATATCAAAACATTATTCAATGATTCATTAGAGGTGTTTTCACATAACAGGATAATATAAAGTTGAGAGGCCATTGAGAATAATAAAAATTGTGATAAAGTTTATCTTGCAAAGGCAAACTTTTCAAAAGTTTAAAGGAAATGTTAAGTTACGAAAGAGGGGAGTTGATCTAATGTCCCGGGGAAGATAAAAAGAGGGGTTTTCTTTCAAAGAATCATTTACTTAAACTGAACAGGAATCGACAACAAGGGAAAATAAATAAACCAGCAGTGACTAAGAGAGGGGTTCGATTCTTTTTCTGCTTCCGGACTGTAGACGGTGTGCTCTAGGAGGGGAGGAGATTTTGCAAAATTATTCCATTTTCTTGAGAGATTGTGAGAGGCAGAGCATGGGCTGTTTTTCTTTTTCAGAACTGTGTGTTGGAGATAGAGATAGGATTTTGATGGTTGATGTAATATTGTGAAAGGAGTTTCTTTTTTTCTTTAAATAGTGGTTTGGTTGTAATGTGTAAAAAGGTCTTTGTAGTCTTGTACGTTCAAGGAAGGGAGACTGGAGGTTAATTATATCAGAATTTTGATTATGATGTATTTTCCTTTCACTGATCATGATCTTGGCGTCATTTTCAGTTTTCTCTGAAATACGTGCTAATGTCACTGTTTTCTTGTTACACCATCTTTTCAAAACATCTTTTAAAGCTCTGATTTTTATTTCTCTCAAGAGGATAGAAGACATGTTTTTGTTTTCATTATGTAATGTAGCATTCAACAAATGAACCTTGTGTCATCTGCTGCTCTTTGCTTTTCTTTCCTTTTCAGCTATTAGGTTTTCGCATCTACTCTATATTTATGGATATATGCTTGTAATCCTTTCGTGCTTTTTGGTTAAAAGCATCCATAATTAATACATTGTGTATCACACATGGGGAGTTGTACCCGCTAAAATTCAGAGGAAGGTTATTAATCCAATGATAACCTGTCCAACTGTTGGTGCTGATTAGTCTTCTCGCTTGGGCATTCAGGGTTATATTCGCATGTATTTTCTCAGAGGACAGTCTGTTCACTAACAGATAGATAGTGGTGCTACACATAATTTCATTGATACTGCTCTTGTTTAAAAACGTGGCTTACATGTAGTGAATCATGAAAGGTTCCTCAATTAAGTATTACTCTTGGTAATTATACACTAACATGATTTTTATGTGGTTGATTTGGCTAACTAATGTTATGTTGGGCATTCAGTGGTTGATAACTTTGCATAAATATTCACAGAGTTTCAAACGACTAGAATTTTCTTTCAAAATTAATGGGAAAAGGTAATCTTCAGAGGAATGTTAGATGGAGGTCCCTAGGTTGTATTTGCTAAATGGTCATTTAGCTTGGTCAGCACAATGCCTTATATCTACTAAGGTAACAGGTTTTGAATCTAAACATTATCAAGATGATTTATTGCAGATTTTAGATTCACATAGTTTGGTTTTCACTGATATACCTCTAAGAGTTCCTCTAGATAGAGAGTTTGAACATACTATTGAGTTGGAAGCACAGGCAAAGCCAGTTATTACTACTCCCTACAGACATCCTAAGGTATTCAGAGATGAAATAGAGAAGGCCATTAAGGAGTTAATATGGGACATATCAGGCCCAACTCGAGTCCATTTGCTTCTTTAGTAGTGCTGGTAAAAAAGAAAGATGTGACACTTCGCATGTGTATAGATTACTTTGCTCTCAATAAAAAGACCATAAAAAACAAGTATCCAATTCCTCGCATTGATGAACGGTTAGATGAATTACATAGCACTATATATTTTTCTAAAATTGATTTAAGATCTGGATACCATTAGATTAAACTATGGAAATAGGATATTCATAAAACTAATTTCCATTGCAATTATGGTCACTATGAATTTTTAGTCATGCCATTTGGACTAACAAATGCTCTAGCAACATTTCAATCTTGTATGAAACATATTTTTAATAAACAATTGACGAAGTTTTTGCTAATTTTCTTTGATGATACTAATTTACAACAAAACTTGGGAGGAACATTTGCATTATATTGATGAGATTTTGGGCATAATGGAATCATATTCCCTTTATGCAAAAGCTTCGAAATGTGAATTTGGTATTACAGAGATTTTATGTTTGGGTCACATGATCAGTGCCAAAGGTGTGTAGGGTCATTAGGAGAAGATTAGAGCCATTTTGGATTGGCCACCTCTACGGAATCTTTTAGATCTCACAGGTTTCTTTGCTGTATGTAGTTATTACAAGAGATTTGTTAGGACTGAAGAAGCACGATAGGGATTTGACAAACTCAAAAAGGTAACGAGTTCTTGTCTGGTTCTTGTTCTTCTTGATTTCAATCAGCCTTTTGTATTAGAATGTGATGCTTTGGGTGAAGGAATAGGGGCAGTTTTAATGCAAAATAAGCATCCTACAGCTTATGAAAGCAGGAAACTCAATAGTGCTTAAAGATTGTATTCAATATATGATAAGGAAATCTTGGTGATTATGCATGCATTGGCTAAATTTCGACAATATTTAGTTGGTGACAGATTTGTAGTTAGAACTGATCATAATAGTTTGAAATATTTCTTGATCCAAAAAGATTTGAACGATAGGCAACAGAAGTGGATTAGTAAAATCCAAACTTATGATTTTGAAATTGAATATGTTAAAGGTGAGAAGAATGTGGTTGCTGATACATTATCCAGGGAACCTAAAATAAAAGCTATATTGGGAGTAACCGCTGTTTGGAAATCTCTATTGTTTGTGGAATATTCTAAGAGTGCATTTGCATGTGATTTAATGGATGAGAATATACAGGATGACAAATATAAGATCATGAATGATATTATTTATTACAAAGATAGAATCTTTCTTGTACTTGGTTCTAAATTAAAATTATGAATTATGCAGGCAATTCATGATCTTCCCTTCGTAGGACATCCAAGTTATTTCAAAACTTACAGGCAAATTCGTGAACGGTTCAAGTGGAAAGGGCTAAAAAATGATGTCTTATAATACATGAAGGAATGTATCACATGCCAGCAGAATAAAGCTAAGCATTACTATCTAGCAGGACCACTTCAGCCTCTACCCATCCTCGTACAGAAATGGGAAAGTATTTCTATGGATTTCATTACTAGTTTACCCCGAGCAGAAGGCAAAGATTGTATTTTTGTTGTGGTTGGAAGACTGACAAAATTTGCCCATTTCTTTGCTGTCACTACCGGATTCACAGAGGTTAAAGTCACTGAATTATTTTTCAAAGAGGTATTTCATTTGCAAGGTCTGCCCACGAACATCATCAGCAATAGAGATAGTAGGTTTCTGTATATCTTCTGGGAGGAATTATTCAAGTTAACAGGTATAGAGTTGAATCATAGCACCAACTACCATCTGCAAATAGATGGGCAAATAGGGATTGTGAACAAATGGGTTGAAGATTACCTTCGCAATTATGTGGTTGGGCATCAAAAAGTTTGGATCAAGTGGTTGCATTTGGGAGAATACTGTTACAACACAACCTATCATATGACCAATGGTATGACTCCATTCAAAGTTTTATATGGATATGATGTTGTATCTTTTGTTGATCTTTCTTTTGCCCATAGTAATGTACCCAAAGCTCAGAATTGGCTCTAAGAAACTCAAGATATTTTAAAGGCACTCAAGGAAAATGTACAATCTGCCCAAAATCAACAAAAAAATTATGCAGACAAGAAACAGACAACACAATTTTGATGCAAGGGAATTGGTGTATCTTAGATTGCAGCTGTATCGACAGTCCTCACTCAAACACAGTGGAGCTGAAAAATTGAAGCCCCATTTCTATGGACCTTATCAGATTATCCAAAAAATTGGTGCAGTTGCTTATGAGTTGGATTTACCAGAAGGCAATTGTATACATAATATTTTTTATGTCTCTTGCCTTAAGAAAGCATTGGGTAAACAGATCATAGTATGAACAGACTTACCTCCATTGGATTTAGAAGAGAAATTGGAAACTATACCTGACAAGATTCTGGATACACATGAAAAGCAATTGTGTAATCGATGTGTCAAGGAGTTTCTAATTCAATGGAAGAATTTGCTTCCAGATGATGCAACATGGGAAGGAGAACAGGTGCTCCACCATCCTAATTTATAGTTACTTGTGGGCAAGCAACATGAGGGAGGGGAAATTTGTAATGCCCCTTCAAAGGAATGATTACTATCTCTTTAAAGAATGCAAATATATTAATTAATAAATTTTATAATATAAATTAATTTATTATATTAGAAAAGCCTAAATAAATTTATGTATCCTTAATTTGAAAGGTAGTTTTGAAAGTTCGCTACACGAACACGAGAATGTTACCAAATTCTGTCTTTATAAATTGGCTCCGGATGTATGGAAAAAGGCGGAGATTAGTTATGATTAAACATATTAAGGCGTTGAGTAGTAAAATATTTCTTTGTATCCTTTCGTCAACTCATTGTTGACTGAGTGAAACAATCAGAATTATAGAGACACTAGGGACGGCTTCGAAATATCGACTTCCCGTGTTTTTGGAGAGTGTTTTCGCAGAGTCTTCATCAGGAAGTGGAGCGTTGACAATCTGAATCAAGTAAACCATTGTGCCTAACAAAGAGATAGATTCCATCAGTGTTAACAAAATGCTGAGTAAGAACGAAAACGACAAGGAATTATAATTAATAGTTGGCTGAGAGACAATGATATTCTAGTTCGGTGAGCACCAGAAACTGATGTCTTGCTCAGGATCATGGTGGAGATTAAATGATATCCCAGTTTGGTGCAAATCAGAACTCTGTGATTTGTGTGGATCGATGTAACAATAATCCAGGTGCATTGTTACCATATGTTTATGTTTGTTCAGTAGAGATTTGGTAATATTTTCTATTCTTGGCTGATGATTGAGTAAATTGCATTCAGATGTACTGAATTCATTATAGGAGTCAATAATTCTTGCCGATTATTACTGAATAAGTTCTGTGGAAATGAATTAGACCCCAAATAAGGTGTTCAAGATTTGGTATGCATAATTACATTTGTGTATAAAATTACATAGAGATTGTATTCAGAAATACAATCCAAGTCCAAAAACTTACAGAAATGTAGCAAGTGCATTGGTGAGTCCAAACGGCATCTCCAAAAACATGTAGTGTCCATACTGGCAACTGCAAGCTATCTTGCATACGTCCTCCTCATGGACCCTAATCTGATGGTACCTTGAATAAGGGTCAATCTTCGAGAAGTCGATGACCCCATGTAACTCATCCAATATCTCATCAATAGTGATATAAGATACCTCTTATTCAGAGCCCTGTGGTCAATACTCATCCATAGAGTCCCATCCTTCTTCAACAAAACCACTAACAAAGCAAACGAGCTTGACCGGATGTGCCTCATATCAAGCAACTCTCAAATATCCTCTGTATCTCCTTATAATGCCTAGGGTGACGATAAGGTGTTGTAATAACTGGCTTCACTCCCTCTTCCAACTCTATCACCTTCTCAAATCCACGGTTAGGAGGTATACCAAGAGGAATATCACCAAAAACTCTCTTGTGCTTGTCTAGCACTAACTGGATATCAATGTAATGTTTGTATTCTAAATCTGAGATAGATGTAGTGCAGATAAAACAATGTGTTGCCCACTTTGTATCGACGTGTCTCAAAATTGATTCAATCCTATGAGCCAAAATGATCTTGGGACCCATATTAGTCATAACTCTGAGTATGATTTCCTGGACCTCTCATAAAGTCAATCTGTTTCTGGTCATTATCGATAGTCTACCTGTCAAGAGTCTGGAGCCATTGTAGACCTAAAATAACATCCATCCTTCCTAACTCTATCACATAAAAATTTGTGGTAAGAGTGTAACTACCCAGCTGAAACTCAAGTTGAGAAACCATCCCTGAACAATCAAGAAGATCTCCCATCGCAACTTTAACATCGAAGTGTTGGACTGCATTCACCTTAACTTCCTCTTTGCTTCTATGGAGGAAGTAATGAAGTTATGCCTTGCCCCTGTATCTAGTAAGAAAACCATTTGCCATCCCTTAACTAGTTCCTTAAGATGGATAAGATTGCTTGTAGAAACACTTGAGAGGGTGGCAATCACAAGAGGCTGATCTGAAACCTGTTTCTCAACCCTCTCCATTTGGGGCTGCTCAAGATTACCTCCTTTATTGCTGTCATTAGATTTATTGACATCATTTTCATCATCTTAGACCACTTCAATATAGTGGACTTTACCTTGCCAAAGGCATCTATGATCCAGTGACCAATGTTCCTTTGCATGTGAAGCAGAAATTCCTCCTTAACTCATTCCTTGACTCAAAATCTGCCTTTGGTGGACTACCCTTGGTCTGATTTGAAAATTTCAGATTGGTATTTGATCCCTTAAAGGGCTTTTGGGGGGTCTGAACTGCTGCAAATGAACTATCTAGATCAAGTGCCATCTAGATTGTGCAATTAGCGATTTTTAGGTATTTTTCCAACCATGCCATAAATCATAACAGATAATAGGCTTAACTCTAGATTATATATATATGTCATCCATGTCCATGTGTTCATGGATTCACCCTTCTTTTAGTAGTCATCCAGCTTTCTTATTCTTGGACAGACAAATATACAAACAAATAGATAGACATGGGTAGTGAAGGCTACGCACTTGGCTGTTGTGATTTTATGGCACCAAAAAGTATGGGTAGGCGAGGTTGAGGGAAGCTTATGCAACCCTGATTTTTTATGTATTTGTAAGTTAGCAAATCTACCATTGACAAAATCTCACCTTAGTCTTCATCTTGAAAATAAGTCTAGCCTTTTAGTGTTTTTGACTTTGATCTTGATTTTGAAATTTATAGTTAGAGAGTTCTAGGAAATGGTATATAGGGAGGTTCTGGCTTTTAAAAGTGATAAATGTTTCGAAATTGTATATCTTGTTCACTGGTTTGGAACAGGTCTAGGAAAAGGCTTGATGTTGATTATGGAACTAGTCAAAGTTCATCATTGCATTTTTCCTTAGCGCATGTGCACCCTAAGCCTGCCTAACGGATCCAGATGTGTAGCAGCTTGGATGCTTTGGTGGATGTGTCCAGGACGCGGGTCCAAACGCATCTGCAGGACCAAAATTCTTTGTCAATGAAAAAACGTAGAAGAAAGGTGTTTTTGAATATTTTTTTGGCTAGAAACCGTAAAACAACTGTTTAGCTTTTATCTTTGGCACTTGGCATTGATGAATGTTCAAGTATCATACTATGAAATGATCTAGTTTTACAGATCTGTATATTTCTTCAATTTTTTTGTACACACACACACGTGCACCCAAAGCGATCCAAAGCCTCAATTGTTTTTCCTAGGCATCCATGTACCGGTTCTTGTCCCGCATCCAACCAGTAACTAAGCATTTCTCCCATTTTTAGGGGTAAAGACAGGCTTCTTTTGGGGAACTCAGTAAAACACTTATGCAACAGTACAGTAGGGAGAAGCAACTCTGGTATGTTTTTGAAGCAGTGTTTTAATCTAGTTAGACTAAACCACTGCAACTTTGTTGAAACTTGATATCAACCAAATAACTTAGGTTGGTAGACATCACCTAAAGAAATTGAGAGTTATATATTTGAAGTTGAGGAAAGGTCGTTTGTTGTGGGTTAGCTGAGTGCGCTTGAACTCTACCATTATCTGTGATAAATACATTACATTCATCGAAGATGTTAATATTGCGAGTAGTACAGTAGGGAGGAACAAGTTCAGTTTTCATTCAATAGTACAGTAGGGAGTAACAACTTTATTATGTTTTGGAAGGAGCGTCTATATTAGATATATTAATTAAGTGCAATTGCATTGATCTTAACCAATGAACTGTGTCCGCTAGGCATGCTCCTATGTCAAGGAGAATTATATATTTAATAACTTGTGGAAAAGCCATTTTCTGTAGACTAGCTGACTGAGCCTAAACTCTAGCATTATTTCTAATAAATACATAAGATTCATGTTATGACCCTATTGTTGTGAGTAGGTTTTTTGATGCACATGGTGAATGTTAAAACAGTTAGCACTTAGCTGTTAGGGACTTATTTAAACAGTTGTCTTTCTTGAATTGGTGATCAGTTTGTAGATGGAATATATAATTGCTGTTATTATTAAAACTATGGTCCCATACATTTGCTAATTATAATTTTTGTTACAAGAATACAATTTTCCGTAGGGATCTAGAGCTATAATAACCCTATTGGTCAGAGGCATGTGGTTCTATGTAAACACTCTCATTTCAGTTCAGCTTTGCACCTGTGTTGATTGTCTGCAATGTTTCCAAATCTACAGATTGTTGGGATGCATCACTGGAAACATGGCAGGAAAGGGGCAGGTATATTTTGGTTGCAGCAAGCTCGGGATGAAAATCGGCTTGGTGCGATTGCTGAGCATCTATTAGGATTTGTTGGAAAATCTGTTTCAGATGATGCATTTCAGGTATCAAATGTCATTATAATTTATGAAATTCTGGATAAATCTGTTTTGTATACTCTATAACATCTCCAGATAAAAACATGTAAAGTGCCATTAGGCATGTTACATTTTAGTGTGGACACTTTAATGTGGGCTACCTAGATGAAGCTGGTTTGAAATGCTTTCTGAATTTTGATTGAATATGTACTCTTCAGAAATGGCTTCTCATCATAGTAATGCAGTAAATAGGAAACCGTAGTTGAGTGTTCACCAATCTATGGACTAAAAATATCACCTATGGCTTTAAAACAATATATTGTCTGCATCTTGTCCTCGTAGGTGTGCATGGTTATTGGACTCTTGATAATACTAATCAGATGCAGAGTAATAAAAGTCTTGCAAAATATGCGGTGTAAGAAAAGAACATATTTTTTTGAAAATTTACAAAAATATGAGGAGTTCTCATACCCAAGAAGTTTTTCATTCTGAATACGGTGCTCGTGAGGGCAAAAGAGTTAATTCACAAATGACTTGAAAACTGCTACTTGCTACTCTTCTATTAGAAACTATGTTGCTGGTTTTAATTTGTACACACCAAAGTAAAGAGAATCAGAATTGGTTCGTAATCGGCAAGGCCGAATTGAATCGTGAATCGGCCATGAATTGCCCATGAATCAGAAAATTAGAAAAAACTCTTTAAATTTAGAGATTTTAACAATTTAAAACTTATTTTATGCATCCTTTATTAAATATAACTTAACCACACTATAACATCATCAAATAGAAGTTAACATACATAAACATGGAACATAAATGATAATCCATCACATACGTAACACTATTAGATGTAAAATGTAAATTGTAGGCTGTAGCTGAAGTAAATAAAAATCATATGATCATAATGATTCAAATCATAGAATGTATGCAAGATGAAGATCCATAAGACATCAAATCATAAATGTATGTAAGAATCTAAGTTGAAGATCCATGAAATGTATGTCTATCAATATCTGTAAACAAAATGAAAAAACAAGGCTCCAGCTCAAACCTCATCATCATCCTCAAGCTTGGTCGCAGCCTTAGCCTCAGCCTCTGAGTATTTAGTTTGCCTACTAGAAAGGTGTCTAAGGTAGGTCCTAGAGGACTGCTGAGCAATATCCCCCACATGTAAGATGGGCTCACAAACAACATGACTACAGTCTGTGTTTGTGTGTGCTTGTTGTGTCTACTAGTGTCTGAATGTGTTCTAGCTGCCTCCTCTACCATGGCCATAGCCTTAGCCTTTCTATGCACCTGGTCAACCCATTCACGGTCTTCCTCAGTGAAGACTGGATCCACAACCTCAATGAGCCACTTTGATTTTGGATTAATCTCCTCCAAAATGATAGGAGAGGAGTCAGCCCCCAAAATTTGTCTGATTCGAAGACAAAGGTTGTAATGAACAAGACAAGATTATTAAACCTCTGCACAGTCAACCTATTTCTCCTCTTCAAGTGGATGTGATTGAACATGGACCAACTGTGCTCACATTTAGAAACATTGCTTGGCTGACTCAGAGTATGGATGGCAATTTTTTGAAGTTTTGGGGTTGTGGGCCCAAACATTTGCCACCATCTATCTAAAATAAGGGAAACCAAAAACAATTAGTCTCATTTACAACTTTAAAATTACATAATTAACAATGAAAATGCACTACTTATAAGTCATAAACTTTAGATTCATGAATATATTATTTAATTTTTACCTGGCTGTATTGTTGTCCGAGCATCTATGGCCATCCTGTCTGAGAAAAGTGGCCCTTCTTTATTATTGAACTTGTCGAGCTCAATGGTTGCAATTGCGCTATCCTCATCACTACTCAACCTCTGGATCACTATAAATAAGCCGGTGAGAACCTCCTCATCTGCCTTGAAGTCAGGAAGGAAACAAAATGCCGGATTCAAAAAATAAGCTACTGCATGGAAGGGTCAATGGAGCTGATTGTGCCATCTCCTATCAATGATATCTCAAATAGGGGCATACTTCTTCTGCACTTCTACATGCTAGGCTCTAATGGTCTCCTTGGCCCTATCCATGCCCTCATATATGTAGCCCATAGAGGGCTTCTCCCCATCAACAGGTCGTAGGAGAGATACAAGGGGCTCAGTGACTAGCATATAATGTACAAAAAAATTTGAGTCAAAACTTAAATATAAAATAATATAATTTAAAGTAAAACTAAATCATTAAACAAATAAATATTGAATATTAAATATTAAATACTAAAATGTTAAATTGCAATAAATTTACCTTAAGGAGTTCTTTAGCAGGTTTCCAAAAACCATCATCATTAAATATGCAATTCACCACATCTACCCCGGCAACGGTCATAGCATAGGAAGGTGAAATCCAATCCCGTCCAACAAACATGCTCCTTAAATCATCCCTTGATGTTAACAGGGATTGCAGTGTGATGAAATTCGAGACAAACCTCGTGATCCCTGGACAAGCTAAATCCTTGCCTCTTGTGTACTTCCTCATTGTGCTAAGGACAAATGAATGATTATAAACAAATTTGCATATTTTTTTTGCCCTTTCGACACATGATTTGACTCACTCAAGCTTGCCAATTTCCTCCAACCTGAGGTCAATGTAGTGTGCCACACAAGGAGACCAAAATATGGTGGGGTGGCTCTCCATCAAAAGTTTAACTACAACAATTTTAAGTTAATTAGAAATTCAAACATATTAGAACTTAGGAAACTTAGAATAAAAAAAAGTTCAAAATTCAAATAAATTTATTTTCAAAACTTGAAAAATTAAAACTTTAAGTGCAACAACATAATTTGCTGCATTATCCATCACCATCTGCACCACATGTTGTTCCCCCACCTGTGCTATGACTTCCTCAATAACCTCACATAAGTGTGTGGCATTTTTTATATGAGCAGAAGCATCAATGGATTTGAGGAACATGGTGTATCCTACAAAACAATGAATTATAATGGATCATCAACAAATTAGCAATCAACAAATCAAAATTTGAAATATTCAATCACGATTCACAATTATGTATGTAGGAAAGTAGAATGATCAATCACCTCCGCAAGAAACAAGAAAATTGAGGAGTGTTCTATTCTTCTTATTTGTCTAACCATCAGCCATGATCATGCAACCTTTTTTGATTCACTCTTTTCGATGCTCCTCAAGCTCAACCTTCATATCCTCTACCATTTAATCCAAGAGGTATCCACTCAACTCAGCCTCAGTTGGGGCTTTAAACCCTGACCACAAATAGCAACTGCATCTATCATGTTTTGCCAATAAGGAGCCCTATCACAAATAGATTATGATTAGAAATTTGGATGTCAAATCATTATGAAAGCTTGTAAAGTGAATCTATGATTAATCAATCAATCATAAAACAAGTAGATATAATTAAAATTTTATTTTAAGTTTAACCTTAAATAAAACAAAGAAAAAATTATCAATTACTTAGCTGCAACAAATGGAATGTTGCAAAAGTACTTGTTGATGCGAGTTTTGTATCACTTACATAACATATTAGGATTTGAATATTCAATATGGGATATCAAACATGCAACTCCTCTCTTGAAAAGTTATTACTCATGAAGACATAAGCAATAGCTCCAATGTTCCTTACACCATTGGATACTTGTTCAGTTTTATCGATGTGATTTGCTGGTAATCATGTAGGCGGCCTTATTCTATTCATTCGAGGATGACTTGAACTTTGGTGGAATGATGGAGATGATGATGGGTTTGTGAAATATGCGAGTGGCAGATAATGTTGATGGTGGTGGTGATGAAGGATGTGTCTGCCAGGGATGATGTTGATGGGAAAGCGATGCTTATGGGAGGTGAATGGATGTGCTCTAATACTTAACTTACTCCTCTAACTTGCTTCTCTAAGCTTCGACTACCCAGCTACTCACTATTCTACTCCTACTCCTATGAATGGAAGGTTAGCAAATGGACGGGGATCGAACCTAATGAGAGCTGACCAGCGGCCGCACTTCCACAGGTGCAATGATTCAAAGGAACAATAAACTAGTTTACCACACAAAGCCTCCCAACCAGCCGCTAGGATGCTAGTGGCCTAGTATTGATTCCTATCAAGCATTTACCAATGCTACCATACAACTATCCACCTACTTTACTTTTACTTAAACAACTTAAACAACTCGAAATGAAATCTAACTAAGTGGAAGTAGAAAACATGCAGTAACACCCAATGTTCTTAATCAACATGCAAATCGCAACAATGAAAAAGAGAGCAATTTTGGTATTATCTTTGCAACAATTTCTCCAACCACTTTACAAATGAGAGCAAATGGCCTTTTATAGGGGCCAGAAATACAACGGACGGTGGAGATTAAAACAAGATCAACGATCCAGATTAGATCCTCAAAACCCTAATTAGGGTTGCCACCCTATCGGCCAATGAGAAGTTTCCACCTCATCAATGGACCAATGAAAAAAGTGCAAAAAGTGGCAACCAATGAGAAGGCACCAAAATGGTGGCCAATCAGAAATAGACACTTGTCCTATTCTAGAAGAAAGAGAAATTGCGACTTGGGCTTACATCAAATGATCTTCTAATATAACTATTTCCTTTTCTTTCATCTTCTTAGCTAAGGCAATGAACTTAGCTAGCCTTTCGTTAACCTCTTCTATAGGAGGACAAGGTGTGTGCTTCGCCTTGAGTTCTATTGACTTCACCACGCCGGTTGCTGCTTGTAGTATCTTTTTGTGATCCTTCTCATATTCATTCACAAATCCAATAAGAGCACTGAGAGAGGCAAGGGTGCCCAAATGCTTTTTCTTCATACCAACCTTTCCCAACTCATCCAACCTTGATCCAAAATCTGTTTCATTGACATCCTCTTCTCTAATATCCTCAAAATCAAGTGCCACCTCAACGTTGCTCAGCATGGTTGAAATGGAAGTGTCGACGCTTGGGCTGTGATGTGCAACTGCCTTTTGTATATCCTTTTATTGTACCACCATTGGTATCAGTTATTTGCCTAATTTTCAAGAAGGGAGTTTTGGGCATCATATCCTCTTTGTCTTTCTTAGTGTTTGCCCGCTTGGGATTCTTACTTGCACTACCATCCTCCATGCTCGTCGCCCTATTACAGGATGGTAGAGTGGTGGACCAGAAGGCAAAAAGAACCCAGAGGAGCAATCCTTAGACTAAAGCGAAAAATAGATGTCAGCTTAAGGACCCCTTGCAACTCTAAATGATTTGAAATTACCTCTACCTATAGCCAAGGGGGATTGTCCTTCCTTCAATCTGTCCCTCATCCGTATCATGTCCACTGTACAGATATTGGTGTCGGTTATTCTCTTCATTTTCAAGAAGAAGGAAGTTTTGGGCATCATATCCTCTTTGTCTTTCTTAGTGTTCGCCCACTTGGGATTCTTACTTGCACTATCATCCTCCATGCTCGTCGCCCTATTACGGGATGGTAGAGTGGTGGATCAAAAGGCAAGAAGAACCAAGCAGAGCAATGCTTAGACTAGAACGAAAGATGGATGTCAGCTTAAGCACTCCCAACTCTAGATGATGAAAATTCACCTTAACCAATAATCTTACAGCGACTTTTCGGTACCTAGGATATGACCTTCAAGAATTTTAAATCCCTTGCAAATCAGAAATTTACCATGCAATTCACCTCCAAATAAAATTACCCAACTTAGGGCAAAAATCGCAGCCTCTTGAAAAAAATCAGAATTTTATATTCCACAAATTTTGGCTCCTACAAATTTCGCCCTCCACAAAATTCGCCAAGCAAGAAGAGTGCAGATCTGCTCTTGCAAAATCACCAACACCTTGAGAAGTGGAAGTGAGAAGCGAGGAAGAAATGGGAGAGAGGTCTCCTCTTATACCCAACTTTCTTCTTGGACCCTGGGAGAAAGAAAAACAAATAATTAATGCAAAATTATGGCCCACAATTAAATACTTAACCAAAATTAATTTTTCCATGATGAAAATTAACTTTCTAAATTGCCAATTAGTTCTAAATTGCAAAAAGAAATTAAATAATGCCTTGAGGGTGTTAAATATTTCCATTTAATGGAGGTTTAGTAATTAATACGTCATTAAATTTGGATTTTGGCTAACCAAAAGCCATTTTTGCAATATTAAATTATCAATTTCATTAAAGGCAAAAAGTTTTCAAGGCAACTTTAATCTATTAAAACCAATTTTTTTGCAATTTCTCTCCAAATCGATTTAGCCTAGCAATTTTAGCTTCTTTTTTTGATAAAAATAAAATAAAATTGCTTCTAGAGCCAAAAATCGATTTTTGCAATTTGACTTCATCATCACAAAAGTTAATTTTCTTCACCAAAAAAAATAATTAAGATTTTCCAAAAAACCAAATTTAACAAAAATTTCATTTTTTGAAAATTATCGAAATTTATACCAAAGTAACGAGAATTGGAATCGTATCGGAATCGGCACGGCCGAATCGAATCGTGAATCGGGGGTGAATCGCCGGTGAATCGGCAAATTTGAAAAAACCTTTTAAATGTAGAGATTTTAACAATTTAAGACTTATTTTATGCACCCTTTATTGAATATAACTTAAACACACTATAACATCATCAAATAGAAGTTGAAACTTAACATATATAAACATGGAAGTTTGTGTTTACCACATGGGGTAAAGAGTTTTTATAAGATAGCTTCACATCCAACACCTACTCCAAGTGCTTCAAAGCATATCACCCCTCTCGAAAGGCTTGCTCTATTGTTCTCTCCACCACAAACACTCCATGCCTGCAACAGCTTCAGGTCTCATCAATTGGTGAGACTTCCCACGACTGATAACCGCAGCGACTGGGGGTCTAGGGGGCAACGCCCCTAGACTGATAACCCTCTCCAACACAACTTACGAATGCGAAAACTGATGTAGATGTAAATGTGGCTATGGGAGCATGGGAGCCAGTAGCCCTTAACCATTCAAGTTGCATTTTCTTATTCAATTTCTCTTGTTCATATTTTTCTAATGCCACTAAACAAGTGCGTTTTGCCTCAGCAGTTTGGTGAGTGCAAATTGTAATATCATGTCCAGGTATAGCAACAATGTGGTATTTGAATTTATAAATACCACTAGAATTTATTTCTTTACAAAACATACATTTCGTTCGCAGTTTGGTGAGTGCAAATTGTAATATCATGTTCAAGTATAGTAGCAATGTGGTATTTGAATCTATAAGTACCACCAGAATTTATATCTAGTTTAGAAAACATACATTTCATTTGAAATTTGTTTCATCTAGGAAACTCTTAGGTATATTTCCAACATTCATCTTTTTGATCCATTGCAGAAAATGAAAGCAAAGGGCTGCTGCAATAAGAAAATTCAAGTAAAACATCAAATTTTGAAACTAATAAACAAAAGCTACAAAATAACAAAGCCTAGTTTGCAATTTAGTAAAACTAAAAAACATTCAAGATTTGCAAATGAAAACTAAAAAAATTTAACAAAAAATGCATAATGCACTAGCATGAAAATAAAATCAACACTTACCTCTTGCAAATGAGTTGAGGAGTGTTGCTATTGACTCTTTAATGCTCCCAATGCAATTTATGGCCTCCCGATATGGACTGCTGATCTCTTTGGTGCTTTTCCTTCTGACTTCTGATCTCTTTGGTGCTTTTCTTTCTTGCTGGTTGGAAACCTGTAGTTTTTTGCCTCTCTTCTTCTCTCTCACTTTTCCTCTTTTCTACTCATGCTTAATAATTAGAAGGCCCTTTAGGGTTAAAACAAAGAGGAAAGGCTAGGTTGAATCAAATTGCTAAATTGGTGATTTCACGGCGATTCTCGAAACTCTGGTATACATACACCCATAATTTGAACAAAATTTACAAAAAATAAATTAGACAGTAGGTAATTGATAATTTGATGAAAGGTCAAATCATAAATGTTAAAGATAGTTAAAATTGGTTGACTTTACATTAATAGCTCAAAAACTCAGTTAGCTAAAATGTGATGTCCCCAACTCTGAGGTTGTTAATAACAAAAATTCAACATCCATTACTACACAACTTCTTAATTAATTTTAAGTAATGATATATATATCTTATGATGCTTCTAGTAACTAACAATTTAGTTGTTGCTAGAAATCAGTGACTAGTTTTTCAAGGACAAAAACCCTTTGGATTAGGAGATTGGATGATAGTCGGGTCTTCATTGTGAAATGATCTTACATTTTGAGGTTACCATTGAGCGTAATGGCAAAAGATGTCAATGATCTTGGCAGATAATAGAGTTTACATCGAGTTTGGGGCAGGTGTTGTTCTTTCACTAGCTGCCTAGGCCTTAGTTCCCAAGCTGAGACATGGCTTGCACTCGGCAAGGCCCACTCGACCCATGACTCGGCCATGACTCGACAACGACTTGGCTACAACTTGGCAAAATGAAAAAAACCTTTGAAATTAATAGATTTTTAAGGATTTAAAACTTGTTTCATGCACCCATTATTGAATAGAACTTGCACGCTCTAAAATCATCAAATAGAATCTAACTTGTCATCATATACGTAAAAAAGGAACATAAATGATAAATCCATCACATATGTAAAATGTAAATTGTAGTCAGAGAAAATAGAAAACATAGAATCATATGACATATTTAGAATTATAAATGTTGTCAAATGGATGTAAAATCTGTGAAATCCTTGACATCAAAAGTTTCATGAAACATGTATATGTAACTGATGAGTGTAAACATTGTAAACAAAAAACAAGTCTATCCACTCAGGCTTTAGCTCAAGCCTCATCCTTGTCTTTAGCGTCGACTTCAGCCTTAGCCTTAGAGTAGTCTATTTGCCTTCGACACATGCATCTAAGGTAGATCTTGGAGGATTGAGAAGATAGAGTCTCTACTTGTGAGGTGCCATGATCAACATCAATAGTGCGTGTGCTTGTATTGAAATTTTCTCTATCCTCCTCTTCCATAGCCACAACCTCAGCCTCAGCCTCAGCCTCAATGTCTGCTTGGTCATCCCACTCATGATCCTCCTTAGTAAAGACTAGATTGGTAGCATCAGCGAGCCACTTAGACTTTGGATTGATCTCCCCAATATCCGTTTGGTCTTAAGAAGAAGTTTGTAATGAACAAAGACAAGATCGTTCAATCTCTCCACATACAATCTATTATGCCTTTTTGAGTGGATGTGCTCAAACATGGACCAATTGTGCTCACATCCAGAAGGGTTGCTTGGCTGGCTCAAAATATTGATGACAAGTTTTTGAAGATTTGGGGTTGAGGGCCCAAATATTTTCCACTGTCTATCTAAAATAAGGAAAAATAAAAAAAATTAGCCACATTTACCACTTACAAGTACAACATTAAGGGTAAATTACAAAATTAAAAATTAAAATGTATAACAAATAAGCCATAAACTTAAGAATATATTTTTACCTGGCTGTAATTTTGTTCGAGCATCTGTACACATGTTGTTTGGTGAAATCACCCCTTCATTAATATATTTATCCAACTCAATGGTTGTATTTGAGGAAGGGACATCACTACATATTTCTTCACCATTGTATATAGGCCACGAAGAACCTCCTCATCCGCCTTGTAGTCAGGATGAAAACGAATAGCCGGATTAAGGTAGTAAGCTGCTGCATGGATGGGCCTATGAAGTTGGTTTTTTCATCTTCTATCAATGATCTCCCAAATTGGGCCATACTTATGCTTTGTTCCTGTCTACTTGGATCTAGTGGCCTCCTTGGCCCTATCCATGCCCTCATATATGTAGCCCACAAAAGGCTTTATGAGGGGTTTGGCAACTTGCATATAATGTAAAAAAAATAGTTAAGTCACAAATTAAATAAAATATAATCAAAATTGCATAGTTGCTAACTAAATAAAAATATGCATAAAAATTAAAATTAAAACTAAATAATGAAATAGGTAAATATTAAAATAAGTAAAATATTAAATGTTAAATTGTTATAATGTTACCTGCAAAATTTCATCACAAGGGCACAAAAAACCCGCTTCATCAAAAATGCAGTTTGCCACATCTATCCCTACAGTGGTTATAGAAAAGGATGAGGAAGTCATCTCCTTTCCAACAAACATGTACCTTAAAGCTCCCTTTGATGTCAACAAGGATTTCAATGTGAAGAAACTTGAGGCAAACCTTGTGGTACCAAGACGAGCCAACTCTTTTTGCCCTGTGTATTTCCTCATTATGCTAAGCACTAATGCATGACTGTCGTCAGTAGAAACTGTGTAGCCGACAGGTTCATGTTGTTTGTAAAGATTTTGTAGCCAACGGGTAGATTAGGATTATTATGTAGCTGACAGACCCCTTCGGGAATGTTCAGCGAGAAGTATTTATACCCCATCTGGGATCATTGTAAATCATCTCATCTTATCATCAGTTATGTAATCTCTTGGCATATGCGAATAAAAGAGGTACTGCTGTTGCTGTTCTTGTTCATTGTCTGTGTGCATTAATCAATTAATCTATGCAAACTATGAATTTGGGAGACGAAGCCGAACCAAGAAACATATTGGTGGGAGATAACTAGGATCTAGTATTGAAAGCAGCAGTATTCAAGATATTCCTAGAGTATAAGGATATATTCGCATGGACATACAAGGATCTGAAAGGAGTACCTCCGGAGTTGTGTGTGCACCGCATCTTGCTGGTCAAAGGAGCAGTACCTGTACGGAAGCGACCCTACAGGATGAATAAGAACTATGCGGCACGGGTTACAGAGGAGATCAACTGGATGCTGGAAGCCGGTATCATTTTCAAGGTGTAGACCAGTGAATGGGTGTCACCCATAGTCATCTCACTGAAGGACACCACCCAGATCTGGATATGCGTTGATTCTGAATGCAGTCACAATCAAGGATCCCTTCCCGATTCCATTTACAGATAGTATATTGGAAGAAGTCATAGGACATGAAATTTATTCCTTTATGGATGGGTTCTCCGGATACAATCAGATTTCAATAGCAGAGGAGGACAAACTGAAGATGACATTTGTCTTAGAAAATGGGGTGTATGCATATAACCGGATGCCATTTAGCTTGTGCAACGTGCCAGCTATATTCTAGCGGATCATACTGCATATCTTTGATAAAATGTCCATGGGAAACTTCAAGGCATTCCTGGATGATTGGTCGGTATTCAATGTCGAGGACAAACATCTGGCAACACTAGGCGAATGTATGGAGAGATGCCGACGAGCGCACCTAGCCCTGAATCCAAAGAAGTGCAAGTTTATGGTCCTGCAGGGAAGGTTGCTTGGACACATAGTTTGTAAGGAAGGATTGAAGACGAAACCGGACAAAGTAAGAGTCATATTAGAGATGCAGCCGTTCACCAATGTAACAAAGGTAAAGTCTTTCCTGGGACATATAGGCTATTACAGAAGGTTCATTAATTTTTTTGCCAAAGTATCATACTCGCTAGATAGGTTAACGTGCAAAGGAGAATCATTCAGATGGGAGAAGGAACATGATGAAGCATTTGAAGTGTTGAAGGTACGATTGGCTATAGCACCCATCTTGGCATATCCGGATTGGGATAAGGAGTTCAATGTTCATGTCTACGTATCCAACTATACGATCAGAGCAACCTTGGCGCAGACAGGTAGCCACGGATTGGATCACCCAATATACTTTGCCAGCCGATTGTTATCAAGAGCGGAACAGAACTACAACACAACAGAACGGGAAGCATTGGGATGGTGTATGCAGTACAGAAGTTTCGATACTACTTGCTAGCGACACCATTTGTATTCTATGTGGACCAACAAGCTTTATTGTACCTGGTAAATAAACCGGTCATTTAGGGAAGAATCAGTTGGTGGCTCCTTTTGCTACAGGAATTCACCTTCAAAATCGTTGTACGGGCCGGGAAGAAGCATGTCAGTGCGGACTATTTGTCGTAGATTAAAACAGGTGAACCAACAGATGGAGGCGTGAATGATGACTTACTCAATGCACAGCTATTCCAAATTGCAGTACTACCAAAATGGTATACCAGTATTGGGGAATACTTGTCCACGGGACAGCCACCGAGGGAGATGCCAGAGAGTGAAAGACGAAAATTGGTATTAAGGAGCCGCAAATTTCAGTTGATTAATGAATTGCTGTACAAAATGGGGCCGGATCACATTCTCAGACGGTGTGTGTTGGAGGAGGAAATACCGAAGGTATTGAAGGAAGCACATGAGGGACCAGTAGGTGGACATATGGGACCCGACACCACAGCGAGGAAGATACTACTGGCAGGATTGTGGTGGCCGATGGTGTACAATGATGCGCGAGAATGGTCATCGGTTGTGATACTTGCCAATGGGCGGGAAAGCTGCTGAAGAGAGACTTTATGCCGCTCCACCCTTCACACGCGCAGGAACTCTTTGAAAGGTGGGGATTGGATTTCATCGGACCCCTGAAGGTGAGCAGGACTAGATGGTGCCGATACATTGTTGTCGCAATGGAGTACCTGACCAAGTGGGTGGAGGTACGCGCACTACTAGATAACTCAGCCATTAGCAAGCAAGATTTATTTATGAGCATATCATTACCAGGTACATGATTCCATTACAGTTAATAAGTGATAGGGGTGGACACTTCATTAACCATGTTATTAGACTGCTCGCCACTGAATTCAAGACTTATCATTCATTATTGAGCCCGTACTACCCAAGAGCAAACGGATAGGCCGAGGCTATCAACAAAATCCTGGTATCAATTATCTACAAATCCTGTGCGGTTGAAGGTGAAGATTGGGAGGAAAAATTACCCTCCACCCTTTGGGCTTACCGCACGGTGTATAAAGTGACAACGAGGCATACGCCGTTCCAATTAATGTTTGGGCAGGAGGCCGTAGTACCAGCGGAATTCATGATACTGAGTCTGAGAATAGCACTGGAAAATAAGCTAGGTGACATGGAAAGCTTAAGGGAGCGGCTCCATAATTTGAACAAGCTCGAAGAGAAGCGATTATTGGTGCAGTCAGTGACAGAGGTAACACAGAACAGGCGTAAGGCGTGGCATGATAAACATCTGAAACTGAACAAGTTCCAACCAGGTTAATGGGTGTTGAAATATGATGGAAGGAACGAAGCCAAACTAGGCAAACTCAAAGTTAGATGGGTCGGGCCATACCAGATTCGGGAGGTAGGTGACAATGGAGCAATAAAATTGTGGACCTTGGACAAGCAAGAAGTGCCTCAGGCAATGAATGGGTCAAAGTTGAAGATGTATCATGCCAGAAATATACCCTCGGTGTCACAGAATGACAAAGTCGGAACTCCCTTGCCATCGTAGAATGCCGAAGTCTGGAGGGATAACTAGGTATGTTGTATTTAAAAAAAAGGACAAGGAAGATTAGAGAAAAAGTGAGAAGGCGGTTGGCCTTTATAATCCATGGCTTATTTCCCCACAGGCCCATCCGGCAACTCCTCCTCCTGCGGACCCTTTAATTTCCCCCCGTGTGCCTAGCCTATAGTTGCGGATTGTTTTTTAGTTCGCAAATTGTTTTTAGTCCATGGCTAGCTCATTCCTGCAGATGGTTGTATTCTTCTGCGGTAGGATTTATTCTCGCGCGGGTTGCCTTTCTTACCCACGCCCTAGGTGCCTTTGTTTTTGTCTGCGGATTTGCTTCTTTTACCGGCTGTTTGTTTCCCATGGTCCACGGCTTGCCTCCACGCCTAACACTCACGACCGTGGGTGGTGTCTCCGCAGGAAGTCTCTGTCTTTCGCGGCCTGACTTTAAACTTCGCTCTCGCGACAATCCTTGTTCATTCGTAGGTTGCATTCTTTCTCCGCAGCTTAATACTTCTTTCCATGGTAGACAGGTGGTTAAGGCGTGAGCTTTGTCCTCGCGAGTAGTCTTTTCCTGCGGATGCTCTTACTTTTTTCGCAGCTTGGACCTGTGTACCATTTCCTTTTTCCGTGGTGGTATCTTCTTTTCCATGGTGGCATTCTATTCTACCACGGTGGTTGCCTCTATCTTTTGCGGATGGGATGCCTATATTATCTGCATCGATGACGGCTTCACTTCTTGAACATTGGTGTAGTATTATCCACCCGCAGGTTGCATTAGCCTTCGCACATCGAAAATTTGGAGACACCAAAAATTAGATGCCTGTGCCTTGTTATTCAACTTCTTGTTAAGTGGGGTGGTCGTTGAAATCGGTGCCTTGATTTTCCACGGCTAAGGGTCCTAAGTCCGGCAGATGTCTTTGGTCGTCCATGGCGGAAAATTTTCCTTGGTATTATTGAATACCTTGTGCGGGTTCCCTTCTGCTAGCCTGTGGGATTTGATACTGGCAATTAGAGCACGATATTGTTGTTGAGCCGAGTGATGAGTCCAAGCGGGAGACTCCTACTCTTGTTTGTTTCGGCGAGTATCAATGTTTTAACGGCACGACGAGGGCATCTTTGGCGCTTATGAATTCTAGGAACATAGTGTGTCAGATTAAGCGACTCCCATTTTCCCTCGATAGCGAAGATCTCCTTCCAGTCTGAGGAGGGTTGGATGTTCACGACTTCACTTGTAAATCTCTGTGGGAGAAAAAGAAATATTAAGCCAGAGATATTCTTGAGGTTTTGGACAGAACCTTGCCATAGGAAACAAAAGTAACGGAAGGAGGCACCCTATAAAAGCACAAAAGAAACTGTTATTATATGGAATCGGAAGGAAAACGGAAGCAGTGGAAGAACCAGCTGAAGGCAAGTATGGAGAAGAATGCCAGGGTTTTAGCTTCTAGAATCCGCGTTGTAGGGCCATCTTCTTCCAGCAGCGAGACACAAAATGTAAGGGTAGAACTCACACATCTTACTGTTCAATTTGAAGGGCTCAATGATAGCGAATGCCGAAAATGGTGGCAGGAGACTCTGGACTCAGTCGTAATTAAGCAAATTTTGATATGAGCACAGGTACATTGGGCCATCTAGCTTCCAGTTTTTTCCATCCGATTATTTGAATCCATTTTGTGAACCATGATAGAAGCATATAATCGGCATAGTAGAAGCAACACATTCTTGTACAAAAAGCATCGGATGATAGTTTCCTTTAAGCCTAGGGATTTCACTAGGGTTTTTGGCATCCCTGGCCCTGGAGGTAAGAAGGTGGAAATCAAGAACCACAAGCTCTCTTAGGAATGGAAAGAACATTGGATACGATTATTGGGCCGCAATCTTACACCCGAGGAGATGGAGTCAGTGATAAAGGGGTCTAACTGTAGAGGGCTTCAACGAGATCTTATTAGGGAAGGCCAC